>CAUYON010142776.1:0-14179 GCA_963573935.1 Arctocebus calabarensis | reverse complement strand
TCAAACCATTACCCTGTACCAAATAAAAATGTATACAATCCACATATACCTATGTCTTATGCAAGAGTTAAAAAATTATAATGAGACAAAAAACAATGCTAAAACCCATACAGGGCTACAAAAGCTCATAAAAGGACAAATTCAACCTCAGAAGTAAAAACAAAGATGGAGGCATCACAGTCCATGATTTCAAATTATAAACTAGTCTAATCCAAACTATATGATACCTGCATAAAACCAGAAATGGTCAAGTTAAAAAAAATTAGGGAGTTCACAAGTAACCCCAAGCATACATGGTCAACTTAGTTTTGAGAAGAGCAGCACAAGACAATATGGGGAATAAATGTTTTAAAGAAACTGGATTTGGGGCGGCGCCTGTGGCTCAAAGGAGTAGGGCACTGGCCTCATATGCCAAAGGTGACGGTTTCAAACCCAGCCCTGGCCAAAAACTGCAAAAAAAAAAAAAGAAAAGAAAAGAAAAAAAGAAAGAAACTGGATTTGTATATGCAAAAGAGTGAAACTGAAACCTTACGTGACACCATACACAGAAATCAGCTGACAATACATTGAAGACCTGAAACAATAATACTTCCATAAGCTGGGAAAATACTCAATGACAGTTTCACAATATCATTTTGGATTGGATACAGGATACTTAGGCAACAAAAGCAAAAATAAACTGAGACAAAAACACAGAACTCAACCTACTCAATAGCAAAGCTCAAATAACACAACTAACAAATAGAAAAAGCCCAAAATAGGCTAAAAAACCAGTCAACAGGAAAGGTGATCAACATCACTAACCATCAAAACATTTCAAATCCAAACCTCAATGAGAGGTTAACATTTTTCACCTGCTAAGATGGCTATTCTCAAAAAGACTAACAAGTGTTAGCAAAGTGTTGGCAAGTGGGGGGAAATTGAATCCTTGTATATTGATGATGGGAATACACAATGGTGCAACTATTATGGAAAATAATATGCAACTTCCATAAGCAATTCCCAAGTGATCCAGCAAGCTTTCTCCTCAGTATCTAATCAAAAGTAGAACAATGATCACCTCATAAAAATATCTATAATTCAGGTTGACTGAAGCATTATTTAGTATAGCCAAAATATGGTAATAGCCTCAATGTCTTTGACAGATGACTGAATAAAGAATTTGTGAAATGTATATATATACACATACATACATACATACACACATGTATGGATGATATTTAGCTTGAAATAAAAATCATCTTTTTTGACAACATGGAAGAAATTGCAGGATATGATATCAACGGAAAAAAGCTAGGCACATAAAAATATATACATATTCCATAGTATCTTTTACATGTGGAATCTAAGGAGGGAAAATCAAATGTATAGAAATTGAGAATTGAACAGTGGCTACTAGCGGCAGGTTTGGGGGCAACAAGGAGCTATAGGTCGATGGGTGTGAATTTGAAGTTATGTAAAACGGACAAATTTGGACATTTACAGTACAGCATAATGACTATAGGTAATAATACTGTATTGCTACCTGAATTTTCTCGGAGTAGATTTTAAGGCTCATAGGAGAAAAAGGAAACTATGGGAGATGGTGGGTGTTAAATTACTTTGTTGTATATTCATATCAAAATATCATGTTATACACCTTAAATTCACTAAATAGAAAATTACTGAAAAATATGTAAGTGGTTACTTGTTTTCCCTGACTGAAACAGGCCGTGTTCACCAATCATGTAATTAAAATGTCCCATGATGTACACAACTTTATCCTCTCTGAGTCTGAATAAAAATGTCTCTGCAGAAAAATCTTAAATTTGGAAAAGAAGGAAAACTTTGCCATACAGTAATTATCCATAAAAGCAAACAAGTGTTGGATACTTTTGTAAAATAGGTCTTGCTAAAATGTTATATGAGGAAATGAAAGAATAGAACACATGGGAATTGTCCATAAAATATAAAGTGTCACACTAGATACTTAATAAAAACATCTTGTGAGAAGCCACAGAAATTAGAATATGCAGTGTGCTGAAATCAAAAGCAGGATGCTGGAAATAGATTATAAATTTTATAATTCTGCTAAACAGCCATTTGAACAAAGTTGAAATAGTTAACGGTTACTAGAACTGCCAACAAAAATGCTGACAATATATAAAATGGATGTAACAAAAAGAGAGTAGAAATATATCAATTTCACTCTGACATAAAGATGTTAGGAAAGCATATTAAGTACATGAAGATTTTCTACTTTTAACAAGAAAAACTATTTTCATCTGTTTTCAAAGAATCAGTCTCTAACAGGGCTTATACATTTTCTGGTGACTTAAGTCCTTTTCTTATTTCTTCTCAGATAATTTGAAGCAGTATGTAATAGTTTACAATGATGAAAAACCACCATGGTTGTTCTCATCTTCTAAAGCAGATTCATTTACTACAATCATATGAAAAATGTCAATGGGGCCGTAATTCATGGATGTTTTGAGCAACTTGATTCAGAGTGAGCTCTCTATAAAGAATATTTTGGCAAGTATTTTATTAAAAATTTGAGATGACCAAGAGTCAGAAGAAAACAGTAATCATGGTAATACTCACATCTGAAGATGACATAACCTACAAAGTATATACTTAAAATGTTATTGTTAAGTGAATCTTCCTCAAAAGCCAGGAAATAAGACTATTTTTAAATTCTGGTTTTAATGCAAACATTTAAAGTTAAAATGATATTTGTGCTTTGATATATTTATTCATGCATTCCATTAATTTCAAATTAGAGGAAAATAAATTAAATCACTCACACTTTCATATGAAAGATGAATCACAACTATAGCCCAGGATGTAGGAGAGAAGAGGAGGGGAAGGAGAAGGGAGGGGTGTAGTCGATAGGGGGAGGGTTAATGGTGACACCACATCTACGGAGCATACTGCAAATACAAGTTCAATCTATGAGGTGTAGAACACAAATGTCTTTGTACTCAGATTCGTACAAATAATCAACACACTGAATCCCACAATGGCATAAATGTATTCATGATCTATGTACAATGTATCTATCAAGTGTAGAACATAAATGTCTTTGTACTTCAATTTGTACATATCATCAACACATTGAATCTTACAATGGCATAAATGTATTCATGATCTATGTACAATGACTTCATAAAAAAATAAAAGAATATGTTTAAAAAAGAAAACAATTATAAAAGCATATACAGACAGACTCATGTCAGTCTTCAACATGGGTACAGCCAAACACGGGCCTGTCTCCAATTCTTTCAGCTGAGCCTATGATTTTATTATATTCATTTCCCAACTGTGTATGTGTTTCCCTCTGATCCTATATTGGAACTTATCCACAGGGAAAAATAAAATCCCCAGTCTGTCAAAGTATTATAGCAAACCTATGATTTTAATCCATCAAAACTATCCTAAAATAATTATTGGTAAGAAAGCAAAGAATGAAACACGTGAGAACAACAAAGATTCTGCACTCACCATGTATGAAAAACATCCAGAGAAGCCTAGGATGCTTCCTCTGCTACCAGCTCCATAGACAGGAGCCCTCTCCGTGCAGTGGACACAGAACCCAAATCATGCTGAAGCCTTGGCTGCACCTTCTCGGGTCAGTCTCGAGGTCCTCAGGGAAAGGAACACAAGTCTTCAATTTAGATGTCGCCCAGCCCTCTGTGGATGGAGGAAACATGGGCACTACCCCAAATCTAAAAGATCTGATGACTTTGCTGCTGGATTCTACCAAAGAACTACTAAAACAGCTACTAACCAATTCTTCTCAAAGTATATTAAAAAACTAAAGAGAAGGAAATTTCTTCCAAACTGATTCTTTGAGGCCAGAAAACCAAAACCAAACAAGGAGAGAGCAACACAAGAAAAACAGAAGGCAATTTCCCTGCTGAAGGTATGTGCAATAATCTCAACACAGCACTACCAAGTCAACTGCAACAGCAGGTTAAAGACATCATTTCACATGAGCAAATAGGAGTCATATCAGACCTGCAAATATATAAATCAATAAAAATGATACATTCCACTCACAGAATCAGGGGCAGAAATCCCACATATTCATTCCAACAGATGAAGAAAGTGCATCTGGGACTGGGCGCGGTGGCTCACGCCTGTAATCCCAGCACTTGGGGTGCCAAGGAGGGTGGATTGCCTGAGTTCACAAGTTCGCGACCAGCTTGAGACAGTGCAAGACATCTCTAAAAATAGGCAGCTGTTGTGGTGGGCACCTGTAGTCCCAATTACTTGAGGGCTTAGGCAAGATAATCGCTTGAGCCCAAGAATTGCAGTGACCCATGACGCCAGGGCACTCTACCAAGGATGACAGCGTGAGACTCGGTCTCAAAAAAAAAAGAGAAAAAAGAAAGTGCATCTGAAAAAAAATTGTCAAAACTTATTGATAAAACTCTCAAAAAATTAGAAGAGGCATGAACCTGAACACAATAAAAGCCACATAGGGCAAACCCACTAGCATCACAGTGAACTGGACAAAGCTCAAAGACAAGTATGAGCACTTTCTAATATTTTATTCAAGATATTACTGGAAATGCTAACCAAAGTAGTTAGGGAAGAGACAGAAATTAAAAGCATCTAAATTGAAAAAGGGGAAATAAAACTGTCCCTTTTACAGAGGACGTGATCTTATCTATAGAAAACCCTATAGACTCAGGCGGCATCCATAGCTCAGCTGGCAGAGTGCCAGTCACATACACTGAGTGTTCCAACACAGCTCCAGCCAGCTAAAAACAAACAAAAAAAAAACAAAAAACACGTACTCAAACACACAAAACTTGGGTGGTGCCTACTGCTCAGTGGGAAGGTCACTGGCCCCATATACTGAGGGTGACAGGTTCAGACCCGGCCATAGCCAGCTAAAACAGCAATGACAACTGCAACAACAATAAAAACTGGGCATTGTGGTGGGTGCCTGTAGTCCCAGCTACTCGGGAGGCTGAGGCAAGAGAATTGCTTAAACCCAAGAGGAGTTGGAGCTTGCTGTGAGCTGTGACACTACGGCACTCTACTGAGGGTAACAAAGTTAGACACTGTCTCAAAAAAAAAAAAAGGAAAACCCTATAGATTCAAACAATCAATAATTAGCATTAAACAAATGCAGCTAATTTGTTTAAATAAAATTAGCATAACTTCTGTATGCTAGTATCAAACTATCTAAAAAGAAATCAAAAAGGAAATTCTATTTGTAATAGTTGCATGAATACCTGGAGATCAATTTAACCAAGGTAATGAAAGATCTCTACACTGAAAACTATAAAATGCTGATGAAATAAATCTAAGGTAATAAAATAAATGAACAGATATTCTGTGTTCATGGATTGGAAGATTAATATTGTCAAATTATCCATAATGCTCAAAGCAATCTAGGCTTTCAATGCAATCTCACTCCAAATATCAATGACATTCTTCAAATAAATAGAAAGAAGAATCCTAAAATTCATAGGAAACCACAAACACCCCAAACAGAAAAAAAGCAAATGTCATTTGAAAGAACACTAGAAGCATCACACTACCTGACTCCAAAATATACCACAAAGTTAGAAGTAGTCAAAATAGCATGGCCCTGGCATAAAAGAGACACATAAACCAAAGGAAAAGAATAGAGAATACAATAAGAAACCCACACACTTAAAGCCAGCTGCTTCCAAAAAATACCTGAAATACACACACTGGGGAAAGGAGTTTCTCTTCAATAAATACTACTGGGAAAACTAGACATCCATATGAAAAAGAGTCAAAGTAGGAACTTATTTCTCAATATATAGACAAATGAACTCAAATATAGATTAAAGATATAAAAATAGGACCTTAAAGAAAAATAGACAGGCTTGGTGCCTGTGGCTCAAGTGACGAAGGCACTGGCCACATACACCTGAGCTGGCAGGTTCAAATCCAGCCCAGGCCTGCCAAATGACAATGACAGATGCAACAAAAAATAGCTAGGCATTATGGCAGGTGCCTGTAGTCCCACCTACTTGGGAAGTGGAAGCAGGAGAATCACTTGAGCCCAGGAGCTGAAGGTTGCTGTGAGCTGTGATGCCTCAGCACTCTACCCAGGGCCACAGCTTGAGGCTCTGTCTCAAAAAAAAAGACAAGTGGGATTAAATCAAACTAAAAAACTTCTACATAAAAAGGAAATAACCCCAAAGTGAAAAGATAATGAAAAAGAGCAAATATTTGCTAACCATGCATTTGACAATGGATTACTATCAGGACTTCAAATACTCAATAGCAAAAAAACACCTGGCACCTGTAGCTCAGCAACTAGGATGCCAGCCAGATACCCCAGAGCTGATGGGTTCGAACCCAGCCTGAGCCTGCCAAGCAACAATGACAACTACAACCAAAAATTGGTCAAGTGTTGTGGCGAGTGCCTGTAGTCCCAGCTACTTGGGAGGCTGAGGTAAGAGAATCACTTAAGCCCAAGAGTTTCAGGTTGCTATGAGCTGTGACACTACAGCACTCTACCCAGGGTGACACAGTAAGACTCTGCCTCAAAAACAAAACAAAACAAAACAAACAAACAAAAAACACAAATCTGGTTAAAAATGGGAAAAAGATGTAAGCAGACATTTCTCAAAATATGAAAATATATATATATATATGAAATATATATGCAAATAACCACCACATATATGAAAAAATTATCATCAACACAAATTATTGGAAAAAATGCAAATAAAAAACACAATGAGATATTTTATCTCACCCCAATTGGAATAACTACAGAAAAAACACACAAAAAAGAACACTTACTGGAATGCATGAGGAGGAAGAACTCTTTATACACTTTTTGAGGGAATTTAAATTGATCCAAACTGAATGTAAATTATGGAAAACAGAAGAATTACCATGTGATCCAGTTATCACACTATTAAAATGTTCATATATCCAAATACAAAAAACACAGTATGCCAAAGAAACATCAGCACATCCATGTCTGCTGAATTACTACACATGATACCAAAGATCAGGCTACGTTTCCAATGATGGATGAAAGGATGAAGAAAATCTAGCGTATATGTGTATGTGTATGTATGTACAGTTTAAGGCCTTATTCAGCCTTAAACAAGAATGAAATTCTTCTATTTGTGACAATATCAATAGTCCCATAGGATATTATGTTACATAAAATAGGCCAGGCACAGAAAGATAAACACTGCAGAATCTTAAAAACACGGATCTCATAGAGGTAGGAAGTAGAACAGTGGCTGCCTGGTGTTCGCTAGAATCCAGACAAGGAGACACCTTGGGAGACAGGTGCAAAGTTACACTTAGATAGGAAGAATAATTCCTGGTGTGCTATTGCACAGTAAGGTGACTATGGGTAACAATCATATATCATTCAAAATGGGTAGAAAATGGAGGATTATGTTCCCATCCAAAGGAAGTGATGTATGTTTGAATCAATGGATATGCTAAATGCCCTGGTCTAATCATTATACTATTATGCATAGAGAAAACATTATACTGTGCCCCATAAATATGTACATGTATTATATGCCACTTAAAAGAATTTAAAAACTATGCTAAATTTCACACAGAATCCAAAAATGTCCTGAATTGTCAAAGCAATCATGAGAAAGAAAGAAAAAGATGAAGTCATATTGCAAAGCTATTACAATTCTATAATACTTGCATAAAAATTGAAATAGAAAACACAAATCAGAAAAAACAGGAAACCCAGAAATAAACCCAAGCATAGACACTCAATTCAAGAATTTGCAAACAAGTACTATGGCATGTTGTGATAAAAACCATCAGCTGATGGTTTATTTCATAAAATAAATATTACTAAAATGTCGTGTGAGAAACCAAAAAATAAAAGAAAAATTCATGAAAGCAGTCCAGAGAATACAAAGTCATAAACTGGCTTTTTAATAAAAATATTATGGGAGAAGCCACATAAGTTAGAATATATAGGGTAGTGAAATCAGAATCATTTTGTTATAGACAAATTATAAACTTTTATGCAAGTAATCATGGCATGATATTATATATTTCTTTTAAAGCAGAGTCTCACTTTGTCACCCTCGGTAGGGTGCTGTGGTATTGTAGCTCACGGCAGCCTCAAACTCTTGGGCTCAAGTGATTCTCTTGCCTCAGCCACCCAAGTAAGTGGGACTACAGGTGCCTGCCACAAAGTCCAGCTATTTTTAGAGATGGGGTCTCACTCTGGCTCAGGCTGGTCTTGAACCTGTGAGCTCAGGCAATCCACCTACCTTGGTCTCCCAGAGTGCTAGGATTAGAGGCGTGAGCGATTGTGCCCGGCCCCTAAGATGATATTTTGAATCATGTAGAAATGTTTAAAAAGAATCTCAAATAAAAACTTTTGATAATATGTAAAAGAAATATAACAAAATGGAACATCTAAATTTGAACTTTGAAATGAAGATTACAAATTTACAGTAAATGCAAGATTTTCTATTTTTTAAGAGAAGAAAATCTATCTTCAATAAATGTAAGTGATTTAGAAAAAATCAGCCACTGACCTGGCTCTTGTACTTTCTGGCAATTTGAATCCTATCAATACTACTCCTTAAAAAATGTTAGTAGCACAAAATAGTAAGAAAAAAGTGTTCTGATCACCTAAAGCTGTTTGTGAAGTTTTGCTTAGTATAATTACATGAAAACTTTGAAAGTGACCATGATCAAATCATTATATATTAGACACCTGCATTCAAATGTAGGAGTATGTGACACTCCTCCTGGGTAAGGGCTCAACTACAACTTGGACTTTCCTAGACACAATCAATGTGACCTAATTGTATGTATACTCATAGTAATTGGCAATTTAAAAAAAAAAAGGAATAACAAGTGAAAATTTCTTCTGAATGACTTGCCATCTCCTGGCCTCCCAGAGTGCTAGGATTACAGGCACAAGCCACTGCACCCAGCCATTAGAAGATACTCTGAAAGTTCTGTGTGTTAGCATCCAATTTTGAAGACTTGAGCAGAATGAGGTGAAACAGGTTGGTCTGTGTTTCAGGATCTTCCTCTTCTGAGGTCTCTTAGTGTCCATTGAGGAAAAAAAAACAGAAGCCAAAGTATATTCTGTGCAAGGTTGAATAGAATGTGTAGTTTGGCTCAAAAGGGCTCACAACATAAATTCTGCATCTTTGCATCCAGCTCTTCCAATTGCACACAAATGTGACTGAAAGAAAGTTTGGTACTTGTTCCCAAGGCTGTAGCAGTGAGAGTGGTCTGAGGAAAAGGAAAGAGAAGTTTAGTAATTTGCTGGCAAATGAGGAGGGTATCAAACTAGCATCTCAAAAGACCACTCTCCTGTCTTTCAACACAAATACAGAGCCTTTTAAGGGGAGGGGGAAGGTTAGGGCAGTTGGGCTTGATTCCTTGTGACCAGTGTCACATTCCATAACTCCAGGCCATGTTGTTTCACTATAGTTGGTGGTTTGTTTAAGTATGGGTTGGTAGACCTATCTCCCGTGAAGATGATCTGGTGAGCTTTGTCCAGATAATTTTGCCAAGCCTGGTGGTTTAAGATACTAGAAAATAAACAGCAAAGATTCTTTTCATACCCCTTTGATCACTGACTATGGGCATGAAATGCTGGATTTCATTCCCAAAAAGGGAAGGGAGTTTAGAGAGACAACTCATAAAACATTTCCATTCTCTTTTCTCAACTTTTAACTCTATTACAATAACTTAGACAGAACCCCTGACTTTTCTGGTCTCTCAGAAGTAGAGTACGTCCTTGACCAGTAATTGAAATAACTAGTTCCCTTTCATATTCAAATATTTAAACACACCTTAAGGGTCAACGTTCTCCCCCTTGTCTAGCTTAGGGCTGCTGCAGGCAGGGAGGAAAAGGGAGGTGATCATTGCTTTAGTGCCCCATTCCCACTTCAACTCCTTCTCTCCTTAAACTGCCAGTGGAAGGAAAGAAGGAAAGCTCGTACTTCACCAGGATTCCCATGAACCAGGGTCTGCTCTCTGGCCCTGCCAGGTGTTTAAACCTGAGTCTGTCTTTGTTGCTGTGGTTTCTTTGGAAATCTTCCTCCTTTCCCTGAAAGAGAGAAAGACGGAGAGACAGACAGACAGCAGGGCGTACAGAGACAGAGAGCAAACAATAAGCCAGTCAGGACCTAAAAATAAGACTTACATCAAGCCCAAGGCAGCAAGCGAATATTTTCATGTTTCTACACAGGACTTTCTGAGTGGGTTTTACTGTTATCTGTCTTAAAGAACAATATTTTGAAGTTAAATTATGACTATGTCTGAATAGATAATTAAAGACCTATGGAAATCTCCCTGGAGGTATATCTTTACACTTTAAAGGGGGCAAAATCTTGGACCAAAAAAACATCCTGAGATTTAGAAACCAGGAGACACTTTGCTTATCTTCCCCTGGAGACATTTATTTATATTCCAGGACTCTTCTCTTCCCAAGGAAACTTGGTATATACTAGGGAGCCAAGGTTTGTCTCTGTTTCCTAGAAGGGGAAGAGGGAAAACTGTCACTCTCATACAAACTGTCAAATTCATATAATAATTTGTAGGGGCTTCCCCTCCTCAAGTACAGCACCCAGCACATATAGCCTATTGGGATCTCATCATATAACCCCAGAGGGGTGGAGCTAGGGAACCAAGAGTCATGTTGGTTGGGGTAGAAAAGCTCCATAGATGATCCATGTGGGGTGAGCAAAGATTAGGGTATAAAAACATAGCCTTTATTTGATCTTAGATGGAGAGAAGAGAGAAAATGAAAGAGGGAAAAAGCAAGAAAGGCAGGGAGGTGATGAGGCATCCCAAAGAAAGAAAGAACATCCACAGTTGAGGTCGAGCAGTTGCTGAATTTGGGGGGGACAAAAAAGGTAATTACAGCCAAATACACAGGGGATTGTGAAAACTAATCCAGCAGCTTTTTCTGTGGCAAGAGTGAAGACAGATCCTATTGTTCACCCAAGGCACTCAGGAACTATGTGAAGGCAGAATTTCTGAAGGACAGATAGATGATGAAATGTGAAAAGAGAGAATTTACATTTCCTTTTTATCTACCAGCCTCCTCTGGTGGTTTGTAAAAACAGAAATCCACGGAATGGGGAGAGTGGTTTTGGATTTTTTAGGAGTAGGGGTAGGGACAGAGGTTGGGTTAGGGTTGGGGCTGGAGGTTGAGTGAAGAGGCTTTCAGGTAAGAGAAAGAGAAAGAAAGCAGGAAGAGAGATTGATTTAATCCTTACTGAAACAGTATGAGTTAATAATTTCTCTATCATTAAACTATAAAAAAGATCATTTTTACAACGTTAATTAGAATAAGTTTGATCTCTGCCCTGGAAACCTCCTGTTTGAATTCAGGACGATATGAATAAATACTGTATAGGTATATTACAAACCTATTGGCGATAGAAAAAGGATTGTGCTTGTTTATTCAGTGGAGAATATGGACCCAGTTGCTAAAAAGGGTAATATGATAATAAACTCTGTTGACAGACATCTAGTGTTCTGTGTGGATATATCTAGGGAAGTAGGTGTATCCCAGTACTCAGTCCTGACCTGACATGATCCTTTCTGTGTTTAAGATTTACTAAGAAAACCGAGAAACTACAATGTCTCTACTCTAAAGGAAGTAGCCAGGTAAGTGATGGGCTTGTACATTATCTCATGTGAGCAAAGATTGAAGGATCTAGGGTATTTATTCTGTAGGGTTATCACATGCAGGCAGGAAAACATTCCCTTTGACTGTGTGAAACAAATTGCTCACATTTGTTGGCAGATAACTAGCTTTGTATAAAGACTTCTCTGGCTGGGGCGACATTTTCACCAGGAATAGGCGACCCACACCCTCTGCTGATTGGAATATGCCAGTTCAGGAACCCTCTGAGGCTCCTGATTTGCAGGCTCCCGCAGCCGCCAGGGGCAATATGGTCTCGTGCCATCAGAGCTGTTGCATTCTTGGCCGGGACCCAGCACGGTGGGCCAGCTGGTGTTCAACACGCCTAGCGCTGCGCCTTGAACGTGGCTCCCCGCTACCAGGGCAACCACAGTGCCTCCTCAGTGCCTGCCAGGGTGGTCTGTCTGTGGCAAAGAACCAGCGAGGAAGACCCATCCCGAGGGAGACGCGGCTGCAGAAGGGAGGAGTGGCTGTGGAGCTGCCGGAGCTGCCAGTGAGTTCCCACGCGGGGCGGTGGGGCGAGAGGGCCGGCAGCGGCGGCGCCTTCAACCGTGCCTTGCGGGCGGTTTCCGGAGGGCCGGCCCAGCACTGCCCGAGCCGCGGGCCTCCGAGGGACGAGGAGCAGACCTGGCAGGCCGCGAGGACTCCCCACCAGCCTGGCCTCCCACACCTCCTCCCGCCACTCTGATAGGAAAGTTGCAAACCCCAAATTAACCAGAGACAGCGTGAGCCCTGCAAACCAGCCTGCTGGCGACTGATGCATACATTTAAAAATTAAAATGCCCTCACAGTGCAAGAATGTTCGTTCCGTTTGTAACCAAAATTCCAAGAGTAGAAAGACAGCCAGTCTTTGCCCAGCAACTTTGCAAACATCCCTTCTGCCTTCCGGGCTCCGCTATTCTACCTTAAATGAGGAAGCTTTTGGAGATAATCCCTGTGAACGGGTTTTTTGTTGTTTAGGGCATTTGTTTGATCTTTTAAAGCCCTTGTGATCAGAAACCTACAGGCGTACAGGATGTTTTTCTAAAAATAAAATGTACTGGTTTCAAATACTTGAAATTCATTCTACTTCATCTGGATATACCTGATATTAAAATTGGAGAAAATATATTATTATAAATGGAAATTACAAATACTTATACACTTATAAATGAGGATGCAATATCCTAAACACCATATTAACAAGTTGGATTAAAAATTATTGTTCAATGGGCAGCTCCTGTGGCTCAAAGGGGTAGGGCGCCGGCCCCATATGCCAGAGGTGGTGGGTTCAAACCCAGCCCTGGTCAAAAAAAAAAAAAAATTATTGTTCAAATAATGTACTTTGGTCAAAATTAAATTAAAGTATTAAAATTAAATTGAAGTATTTCTTCATTTTCTATTGTCTATAAGATTTGGCATGATCTGTTTCTTGAAATTATCTTCTATTTTATTTATAAATATTACTTGTCTATTTTTTGAGACTTTGGGAAAAATAAATTTTAAAGAGGTAAATTTATTTAGGAAAAAAAATTAAACTTACCTCCTTCCTAAAACAAAAAATTGTACCGGTTTTCAGACGTCAACTCTCCAGAGTTATGTAGACAATGGGTAATTCCTAATGTGTAAGTGGTGGAATCCCCAAACCTAACCTGTAGTTTTGCTAGCAATTTAGAGTATAGCTACAGTGTTGCAAAAAGGATATGGGGGAAGGCAAAGGTCCCTGGGTGTGGAAAGCTCAATCCATGTTTTTGTCCATCCTAGGAGGATTTAAATCTGTCCGAACTATTGTGGACCTTGCCATGATTTATTGATTCACAACCATTCTCATCTTTCCATCCCCAAAGCGGGATGTAAGAAGGTATTTTTTCTAGGTAACCAGAATTGGTAGCACGTAAAGAGGAGAAGTATTTGTTGCAGACTCTGCTAGTAATACACCTGGGTTTGTTGGGGGTATTCTTGATGTCTGCAGGAGTGTCTCTAAAACTCCCTGTGTCAATTAGGTGCCTTTTGTGGATGGAACCTAGAAATCCACAGGGAAGCCACTCAGAGAAAAGGTTACCAAGAGCAGAGAGTAAGATTTGCAGAAAGGACTAATCAAGAAAATGTACTAATTTGAACCCACAAGTTTGAAGTTCTAGTGAGCTATGATGATGCCACTATACTGTAGCCTGGGTGACGGAGTGAGACCCTGTCCCTTTCCATCTCCCCCCAAAAGGCTTTATTGCTAACAAGTGATAATGTTCATCATCAGAAAGTCTTCAGTAATCCATTTTGCTGGTGGAGGATTTTTGACGTGATAGTGATTGTTGCTGACTGCCCAGGGTGGTAGTTGCTGAAAGTTGAGGTAGCCGTGGCAATTTTTTTTTTTTTTTTTTACAATTTTGGAATAGATATATATTTTTTTTATTGAATCATAGCTGTGTACATTAGTTCAATCATGGGGTACAGTGTGCGGGCTTCACATGCAATCTGAGATATTATTATCAACCTGATTGACATAACATTCATGAGATTTTCTCGTTTACTATATGAAAACATTTT
>CAUYON010142774.1:0-22366 GCA_963573935.1 Arctocebus calabarensis | reverse complement strand
TCTTCCATTCTTGAGATACTTTGCTAAGAAGAATATGTTCCAGCTCCATCCATGTAAACATGAAAGAGGTAAAGTCTCCATCTTTCTTTAAGGCTGCATAATATTCCATGGTATACATGTACCACAATTTGTTAATCCATTCATGGGTTGATGGGCACTTGGTCTTCTTCTATGACTTACAATTATGTATTGGGCTGCAATAAACATTCTGGTACAGATATCTTTATTATGATGTGATTTTTGGTCTTCTGGATATATACCTAGCAAAAGAATTATAGGATCAAATGGCAGGCCTATTATTTTTTTTTTCCAAATCTTGAAAGTATGATGTTGATATATTAATAGGGATGGCATTAAATAGGTAGATTGCTTTGGGAAGTATAGAAAATTTAACAATGTTGATTCTTCCCAGGCATGAGCATGGTATGTTCTTTCATTTGTTAATATCCTCTGCTATTTCCTTTCTTAGTATTTCATAATTTTCTTTATAGAGGTCCTTCACCTCCTTTGTTAGGTATATTCCTATATTCTTTGAAGCTATGGTGAAGGGAGTTGTGTCTTTAATTAGCCTCTCATCTTGACTGTTATTGGCGTATACAAAGGCTACTGACTCGTGGACAATAATTTTATATCCTGAGACATTATATTCTGAGATTCCTTCCTCCTGTATTTTTTAATGACTTCCAGGAGTCTTGTGTTTGAGTCTTTGAGGTTCTCTAAGTATAAGATCATATCATCAGCAAAGAGGGAGAGTTTGACCTCCTCTTCTCCTATTTGGATGCCTTTTATTTCCTTGTCTTGCCTAATTATTTTGGCTAGAACTTCCAGCACTACGTTGAATAGTAATGGTGACAGAGGACAACCTTGTCTGGTTCCAAATCTAAGAAGAAAAGCTTTCAGTTTTACTCCATTCAGTAAAATATTAGCTGTGGTTTGCCATAGATAGCATCCTTCAGTTTCAAAAATGTCATATGGTCTTTGTTTTTGCTTCTGTTAATACGGTGGATAATGTTTATGGACGTGTGTATGTTAAACCAGTCTTGCATTCCTGGGATGAAACCTACTTGATCATAATGTATGACTTTGTAAATGATAAGTTGCAATCTATTGGCTAGGATTTTGTTGAGAATTTTTGCGTCTATATTCATTGGTGAAATTGGTCTGAAATTCTCCTTTTTAGTTGTGTCTTTTCCTGGTTTTGGTATCAGGGTGATGTTTGTTTCATAGAATGTGTTAGGGAAGATTCCTTCCTCCTCAATTTTTGGGAATAATTTCTTCAGTACGGGAATAAGCTCTTCCTTGATGGTTTGATAGAACTCTAGTGTGAAGCCATCTAGTCCAAGGCATTTTTTTGTTGGAAGATTTTTTTATTGTTTCTTTAATCTCAGTGCTTGAAATTGGTCTGTTCAGGAGCTCTATTTCTTCATGGCTAAGTCTAGGGAGAGGGTGTGATTCCAAATATTGATCCATTTCCTTCACATTGTCAAATTTCTGGGCATAGAGTTTCTGGTAGTATTCAGAGAGGATGTCTTGTATCTCTGTGGCATGAGTTGTAATTTCCCCTTTATCATTTCTGATTGAGGTTACTAGAGATTTTACTTTTCTATTTCTAGTTAGTATGGCCAAAGGTTTATCTATTTTATTTATTTTTTTCAAAAAACCAACTGCTTGTTTCGTTAATTTTCTGGATGATTCTTTTGTTCTCAATTTCATTGATCTCTGATTTAATTTTGGATATTTCTTTTCTTCTGCTGGGTTTAAGCTTAGATTGTTTTTTCCACTACCATAAGATGGAGTTTGTTGATGTGTTTGAATGCTTCATGAAGTCCCATGATTCTGTCAGTGAACATTCTGCTTTCTCTCCCTTCTTTTACGCCTCTTTAACTATCTGAGTTATCTCAAGAGCTTTGTCCTCTACCTCCAAAATTCTTTCTTCTGCATGATCTAACCTATTGTTGATACTTTCTATTGCATCTTTAAGTTCCCTAATTGACTGCTTCAGTTCCTTCAGCTCTTCTATATCCTTTCCATATTCTTCATAATGTTCATCTCTTATTTGATTCTGTTTTTGGATTTCCTTTTGTTATTTTCTACTTTATCAGCAATTTCCATCATTTCCTTCATTGTTTTCACCATCTGTATTCTAAATTCCCTTTCTGTCATTTCTAACATTTCTTTATAGGTGGAATCCTCTGCAATAGGTCCCTCACAGTCCTTTGGGTGGGGGGGGGGTTGCTCTGGACTGGTTTTTCATGTTGCCAGGATTTTTTCTATTGATTCTTCCTCATGTGTGTTTTCTTTTATCTGTTTCCTTGTCCTAATTTTACTTTCACTTCCTCTTGCTCTTTAAGTTGCCATGCCTCTGGACTAGGACTCTGGATGAGTCCTTTTTGTACAGGACCAGAAGAATGAGAAGATTGAAGAGCAAGAAGAGAAAAAAGAAAGAAAAAAATAGAAAAAAAGAGAAAGGAGAGGAGATGGGTAAAAGGGAATATTGACAAAAAGAAGAGAGGCACAGAAAGAGGGAGACAGGAGCAATACAGGTATACAGTAGGGTACTTTGACCTTAAAATCCCCCAACCTCTGGGGGTGCCAGGTTGGGTGGTTCCTTTGAGGTCAGCAGCTCTTTGCTAGCTTGTTCGGACACAGTACCCCACCTCCACCAAGTAGAGAGGAAAGACAAAAATGGTATAAATCAAACCAAAACAAGCAAACAGAAAACTTTACAGGATAAAATTTGGGGAAAAACCCAATAATAGGTTAAGAAACACTAGAAATAATGAAGTCCTAATTGTTGAAAAAGGCAACAATAGAAAACTATATTTAAACTAGAATAATGAAGAAAGAAAAGGAAAAGAAAAACCTTTAGGGAAAATATTGAAATGAACAAAAACAAAAACAAAGCAGTGTATACATCTTGTTGGATATTGTCTGGGCAACAGCTGATCTTCTGGGGTATGAGATTTTAATCACGATGCCGATATGGCTGTACAAGATGGCTGCCTCTGCTGATTTCTCAAATCCCACAGGGTGGAGAGCCTAAATCTCTCCTTAGCCCACTTGAAAGGCACTTTAAAATGCTAACCTTGGCTAAGCAGAAGCTTTACCAGGAGAGCACTTATCTCTGGGATCACTCCTGAAGTGGGTATCCACTTACCCAGTGTGCCAAAACCCGTCTCACTCTATGCCCCTGAGGGTTAGG
This sequence comes from Arctocebus calabarensis, assembly GCA_963573935.1. Classification (NCBI taxonomy): domain Eukaryota; kingdom Metazoa; phylum Chordata; class Mammalia; order Primates; family Lorisidae; genus Arctocebus; species Arctocebus calabarensis. The sequence continues at coordinate 19,164 of CAUYON010142774.1, read as the reverse complement.
GCTATAAGGGTCTCCATCCCCACCTTTAGGCTGCTTAGTCACTAGATTACTGGCTCCCACCTGATCCTCTCTCTGCAACCCTGAGAGTGGAGCTTGCCAGGGCATTTCTCCCACAATGGCTCTGTGTGGCCCACAGCCTAACAATATTAGCTCCATCAGGCTCAATGGTTCAGTCTGGGGCCCTAGACAACACTTAAAGTCCTCCACTCTCTTGCCTGGGTTCTCCCAAGGTAGTTCAACAGAGAGCCAAGTCCAACAAAAACCAAAATAGCTAACAGGTAAGGCCTTTCCAGTTTGCAATCTCACTGCTGCTGTACTTACAGCTACCTGGGGGATTAGACCGAAAGAACACACGCAAACACTTGCCAGTTCTCCACTGCTTTTGTACTTGTCATGGGGTCCAGAAGTTTCATGCTGACTCCCTGGGCCCCCAAAGTGATGGTTTGGGGCAGATCCCACCAGCCAGAGATGCCTGGAGTCTTCTCTCCCCAGACTCACCATACCCAGTTGCAAGGAAGCTCTTACTCAGCCACCATCTTGCTCCTCGCCCCCACATTGTACTTTTTTAACCACTTCAATGTACTCACCTTAGGATTCAAATTCCTTTGATGGCTGCTTTGTCATTATAAAATTCTGAGGAATATGAAAATAGTTAAGATTGTATATGCAACCAGCACATTGTATTTGCTTGATTACACTATTGTACACAGCTATGATTTAATGATAAAGATAATAAAATAAAATTCTGAGGAATAGATTCTTATCCTCTTCCTTAGCCATGCTCTGCTGTGTTGCAAAGTAACTTTGTTTTGGGGAGAAAGAGGGCTATTTTTGGTTAACTTACTCCCTGAGGACATAATCATTTAGGGTCCCAGATTTGTCAGGTAAAGTTCTTCTCTTATAGCACCACCATGGGAGGGGCTTGGATTTAACTTTTGACCTACTTGCTAGAGGCTGTGAAAGTTAAAATTCACAGTTCCCATTTAGACAAATGCCCTGAGGGGCAAAGCAGTTGAAAGGTGATGGTAATGAGGAAGATGGCAGGGACTGAGGGGGAGGAGAGGGAAGAACCAAAAGGGAAGGAAGCTCTACCTGCTTCCACCTATATTTGGCATGATGATGCTTTATGATTTTATCATCTTTTCAGTGATCAAAAGAAGTTTTAAAAATATATTTTATCCGGACATTTTTTTCTTTATATTACCTAGGAGAGAGAATCCTACATAATCAAGTTATAGGATACATTGGTCATACTGAGTACTAATTAACAATATCAAGCATCACTCAGAATTTTTATTGTATAATTTTTTCATTTTAATGTCTGCAGAGTTTAGCTTATTTTAAGCATTTAACAAATATTTATTGACTAAAGTTGTTAACTGAATTATATACTCCAGGGAAATTATGTAGCTATCTTAGGAGCACCATACCTTTGAAAGTTTGACCTTGTTCTCTAAAGATTCACTAAGCAGAATCAGATTGAGACATTTAGGGACCTGAACAATGAAAAAATGTAAATGCCTCTCCTGGTGAAATTTTCAAATAAAACAAATTATTTATTTTAAAGTGATTCTTAATAGTAGGGCTTCCTTTCAAACCCTCAAAGTCGGCAGGCAAAATGAGTGTGTGCTTATTAGTGTTATCTAGGGATTAAAAAAAAAAAAATCCAGTGGAAAATTTTTAGAAAAAAGTTCAACATGATTGTTTTCCTATTTTCTTTAACTTATTGGGATCTTCAGTTTGTTTTTTGGGAGGTTTTTTTTGAGACAGAGTCCCATAATCTCCCTCTCAGTAGAGTACAGTGGTGTCACAGCTCACAGCAACCTCAAACTCTTGGGCTCAAGGGATTCTCTTGCCTCAGCCTCCCAAGTAGCTTAGACTACAGTTGCCTGCCACAATGCTTGGCTATTTTTTGTTGCAGTTGTCATTGTTGTTTTAGCTGGCCTGGGCTGAGTTAGAATCCACTAACTTTGGTATATGTGGATGGCACCGTAACTACAGTGCTACAGGCGCTGAGCCCTTCAGTGTTATTTTAATTTGATCATATGTTCATTTATTCCTATATTATATTCTTCTTCACTCCTCCTTCACCAGCTCTGACCTTGGCTTTACCATTGCTGTAGTTAGACTATTTATGTAGCCTACACATTTTAACATTTGTGACTCTGCTTCCAAATATTTTAATTCTGACCATGCCCTGGCTTTTTGACTTCTAGATTTTGTCTCTCACATTAAATGCTAACTGAACCTTGATTTTGTGTTTTCTGTTCCCAATTAGAACTAAAACCTTTTATCAGCAATTTTCTTATGTTGAAAAAAGATTCTTATGTTGGCTATATATGAAAATCTCCAACAAATGAAAACACTGTCTTTGTGAATTTAACACATTGCTACTGCCTACTGATTAAAACATTTCATGGCACAGCCTTGCCAATATAAAGATGCTTTCCAGATATTTAAAAAGTTATTGACTTCTGAGCTTTTGTTACCACAATAAGATGAAATTGAATTTGGCACTTCCAGCTTTTGCTTGCTCAGCCTTCTTCTGTCCTTACCGTAGTGATGGGACTGTTGAATTCAGTCTTTTCTTCTCCCAATCTCAGTTAAGTGATAAAACAATAAAATTCCCTTTCCTGGGAATCTCTAATGAAGACCAAATGAAGAAATTTATTTCATTACCATTTTGTTAAAGAAATTATTCAGGAGTTCCTGACGGGGATTTCCAAAGCTGTTTTGTCTAATTCTTTTTGATATGAAGTTTTAGTTCAACTTTTCCTTTGCATATTCAAGCCACCCTGATCTTTTTAATAAAGTCTTTTTTCATTTTCTGTTGCATGCAACTGAGGGATTCTAACTAAAACAAAAAGGTTTTCTTTAATTTTACCATTGACATATCTCCTTCTAGTGTCAGAGCTGTGCTTAATCTCCAAATGCCAATGAGCATTGAGAATAGTGTCACATTCAGAACAGGTCAATACATATATTGACAAGGAAGACTTTGTAGTTATCTCAGGAGTCAAGAAGTTTCAAGATCACTTCTATACATTGTCTATGCAATTTATGCATAAACAATGATCGGAAGTCCCTTTGGAAATCTTCCTCTAGAGATAATATTGCATTTCTAATTATGTAATTATGTATGTAATTATAAAATTTTCAGTATATAGTACATTACAACACTTGGTTCTATGCTTTGGAAACTCCTGTACTTTCTAAACTATGCCAAATTATATTATTTATTATCTATAAGCATAGAAATAATAGCAATAATCCCAATAGAAAAGATCATCAATTAAAGATGTAATTAAATTTTCAAAATTCTAGACATTAAACTAAAATATTCAAACCTTTAGATTAACAGTTTTTCTTTTGGAAATGTATTCTCAGGCTTGTAATTCCAAAAATAAAAGTTTGTTAAATTAAGAGGCTGAGTTTGCTAATAACCTAAATATTCAAGAATAAGAAGGGTGATAGTTATCTGTAATATTGTGAAATGTGTATTAGTCTTCCTCTAGTCCCAGTTTCTTGGCATTTAACCTCTAAAGTCCTTGAAATATCAAAAGTCCTGTCTTTTTGTATGACAGTGTTGACTGACAGCTTCTGGATAAGGTCTGGTCTCTGGAAAACAAAGTCTTGATTAGAGGACTGTGGCTTTCAGCCCTTCCCTCCCTAACTCCAAGGAAGAGAGAAAGCTTGATGGTCAAGTTGTTCACCTTTAGTCAATGGTTTGAGCGCTCATGCCACCCACTTAGTGTAGCTTCTATAGAAACTTGCTTCCAGATGGCTAAACATGCAAAGATGACTAGAGGGTGGCACACAGGGTAGGGTATGGATGCTTCAGGCCTCTTTCCCCATATCCCACCTTCAGCATAGAAGTCAGAAGGACCGCTGGAGTTCACATCCTTACCACATCACTTCCTTAACAGACTTTCAGCAGGTTACCTAACCAATCTGTGCCATGATGCCTGCGTTTGAAAATGTTGATAATAATAACATATACAATATTATGACATGAGATTATCAGTATTACCACTCATATGTAAAGCTGTTATAATAATGCCTGGAACAAGCATTAAGAAAGATAAAATTTATGTATGTTATTTGATCATAACTTTGCTTTTTAAAAAATAGGATACATTTGTAACCCTAGGGAAAATTCATTAATGTTGAACAATTGTTTAAACAGATGGTAGAATGGTGGCTAACATTTCCCCACCAGATTTCTTTAATTAAAAAAGGAATTTAGGCCTGACTTGGTGGCTCACGTCTGTAATACTAGCACTCTGGGAGGCTGAAGTGGATAGATCGCTTGCGCTCAGTAGTTTGACACCATCCTGACCAAGAGCAAGACCAGGCTCTACTAAAACTAGGAAAAACTATCTGGGCATGGTGGTACATGCCTGTAGTCACAGGTACTTGGGAAGTGGAAGCAAGAGGATCATTTGACTGCAGGAGTTTGAGGTTGCTGTGAACTACAATGACATTAGGGCACTTTACCCAGGGCAACAACAGAATGAGACTCGGTCTCAAAAAAATAAATAAATAAAAAATAAAAAATAAATCTAATGAGAAATTTTAAGTGAAAAATAATCTTTAAACATAAAACTTTTTTATTTCTTTGTTTGTTTGTTATTTGCAGTTTGGCTGAGGCCGGGTTTGAACCCGCCACCTTCAGTATATGGGGCCAGCACCCTACTCGCTGAGCCACAGGAGCCGCCCCAAACATAAAACTTTTATTGAGTCAATTTTTATACAAATGAAATCATATGATTAACTGCACAAAATTACATATATGCTCATGCAACTTCATTGGGTAAGAGAGTAAGTAGCACATGGAGAAACGTAGAATTCAATCCATCCGTAAGACTTTCCTCTACAGAAAAGAGTTCTTTATGGAAAAGTCACATTGTTATTATTCCCAAAGTAATGATGTTTTTTATAGTTCACAGGCAGGCACTGGTTAAAATCAAAGTTTGACGACTTTAATTTTAATACCTAAAACACGTCAAAAGGATGTAGCATGTGTTAGGCTGCCCAGTGTAACCTAATGAGGATCACACTTTCTCAGGCAGAAACTAATCATCCTTGGTCAAGATCCACGTTAATTTTTAGAGAAGCTTTTAGGGGAAAGATTTTCTGATTTGGAATACACGTCTAAAGAACTTAAAGTGCTCCCAGGTCTATTTGAAACCTCATTTGCAATGATCAGAGCTGTGTACCAGCTATACTATGATTTCTGATAATGGGTTCTGCATTAATTTCTGTTATTTCAGGAATTTATGTAGATAAATCTCATCTAAGCTTGTCAGTCTTATCACCTTGAGATGGTTAGAGAGTTAGATGCAGACTAATTGGGGTGCCTAAAGATGCTCTCTAAGAGGAATAAGTCCTACCCGACTTACCCAGTAAAAACAGCTACACTGAGTGCTTACTGAACGCTCCGAAGGTATCTACTATCTTACTTAGTGCGACTGGCTTGAAGTTAAAAATTCCCAGTGAAGCTCTTCTAATTTTCTTTGTTTCAATTAATTTTGTTCCAAGAAAACCAAGATAAAAGGCACAGTGGTGCTTTTTTTTCCCCCCACCGGTTGTTTGCTCCTTCCTGCTATCTCTTTTCACACAGAAATGTCAATAAAAAAGATAGAGATCAGGGAGTAGAGAACCTTCTATTGTGATCCTTGGCTCAAGGGCAAAGATTCCCATGCATTAAACCCAGTTATAGCACAAGAAATGGGGAAAGGGGCAAGGGAGGGGAGGCGAGGGGGAAGGATGGGTGGAGGGAGGGTGATTGGTGGGATCACACCTACAGTGCATCTTAAAAGGGTACAAGTGAAAATTACTAAATGCAGAATATAAATGCCTTCGTATAGTGATTAAAAGGCCATAAAGGCTATGTTAAATAGTTCAATGAAAATATTTCAGATTGTATATGAAGTCAGCACATTGTGCCTCATGATTGCACCAATGTACACAATTATGATTTAATAAAAATTTTTAAAAAAGGGTTATCAAAGAATTGACTTGGAGGCAGACAGTGTTGACCAGCAGGCCCCTGTACTATTTCTCTGGAGAACAGGACAGTGCAGTACCCCATTCTTAACAATGCATGCTGAAACCCAGGAGCTACGTGCCCCACTTTTTTCTCTATGTGCCTTACATCTTCTGTGAATCTGCCTGACAGCCCAGTTGATTCCTCGGGTGGGATACGGTAATAAGAGGTTAAGGTTTATAACATTCCTAAGATTATGGTCATGCTTTTTCTTTCTGGTCTTACCCTTGCCCTACAAGGAATTCTTTTCACCATACAATTCTATTTCCAATGTGTCGTTTGACCTCTTATAAATATAGATCGACTACTAAATAAGTATCAACTGCTGCTCTGGATTCCCAATAATTGGCTCATCAACTCCCTTTCATGAACCATTTTTAGCATTTCAGTTGTTTGTGTGAACAATGCCTGGACAATGCTATTCCCACTGAACAGCTTGCTTTTTTACTAAACAGAAATTAAATTTTCAGCCTCTTAATTTACATTCCACCGTTACATCTTTCTGTCTTATCAAGCTGATCTAGTAGCATCCTAGCCCTTCCTCTGCGACTTTCAATCAGCTAATGTTCAAATCCTGAAACTTGAATTCCCTACAATGACTCATGTAAAATGAAATCTTACAACACATTTTTTAAAATGGAACTTATTATAGTCCAGTAGCAGTAGCATCTCTTGAATCTATAGTTTAAGTTGTTAACAAGCCACACCACTGAGGAAATTATTCCAGGATTGGTTATGTATCTTCTGGCTCAATTTTACTTTGTTAAAATCCATAAATAAGAACTTTTAAAAACATATATACATCATAACTTCTGAAATAATCATGAATGTCTTTAAATGAGAAGAATAGAATTATTATTGAAATATGTGCATATAATTTAGATCACATATACCTTAGCAAATTGAATATGTTTATTATAGGAAATACTGAGTTATTTTATATCCTTCAGTGAATTTTGTTAATTCCCAAGCAATGGAATTAATGCTGGCTAATTTAAAGAGAAAAACCATTTTATTGGAAGGATATCAAATAGAAAAATAACAGCCAGGCTTTGCAAACATTCAGGGAAAAGAAAGCTGGAATGCCAATTACATCAAATCAGTATAGTATATCAGGCGTTTCAGAACTCTGGACACTCTGATGCTAGATATTCATAGAGCTATCTGATGTTTCAAAACTACAGGCACCTTTTATTTCTGGGCTATAGTAACATCAACCTCCACTTCTTCCTTGAGTTCCAGTATACAAGAGAGACTGGAGCTTCCACTTTGGTTTTCATAGGGAGAGGTGAAAGCAGGGTCCATGCCTTTCACTAAGACTCACACAAAGGGATTTCCCCACTGAATAAAAGCATACGGGTATGACTAGGTACCTGTAGCACAGTGATTACAGCACCAGCCACATACACCAACGTTGGTGGGTTCGATCCCGGCCTGGGCCAGCTAAACATTGACAACTGCAACAAAAATAGCCTGGCGTTGTGGCGGACTCCTGTAGTTCCAGATACTCAGGAGGCCCTGAGGCAAGAGAATCGCTTAAGCCCAAGAATTTAAGGTTGCTATGAGCTGTGATAGCACAGCACTCTACTGAGGGTCACATAGTAAGACTCTGTCTCAAAAAACAAACAAACAAACAAAAAACCCCACATGGGTAGTGAGCTACCAAAACAGTTGGATTTCCATCCAACTAATTATATTTACTTGGTTCATTCCTTTTCTTTTCAAACAAAAGTTTCTCAGTTTATAGCCAATGGATTTCATTTTGAAAAATCATAATTATAATATTTTATTTCCATATTACTTCTCTAGTAGTTATTAAAGTACAAGCTTTATATATATACATATTAAAAAGGAAATGTAGGGGAGAAATGAGTTTGTAAATCCATTTCAAAGACAATTTAAAGAAAGTATGAGAGAAATTCTTCTGCTAATGGCTATTAAGTAATTCAGAACATACTTCATTAAATTCACCTAGAAAAATGTCATAGTTTATTTATTTGAAAATATTAGAAAAATTACAAGGTAACGTGGAACAAAAGGAAATAACGGCCAATAGAAGGAAGAGGCCTGGGGGAGGGGATGATATTGGCATGTAGGGTCCTATATACTCAAAGGGTAATTGGTAAATGAGAGGAAGCTGATTTGAGGCTGAAAGCTAAGAAATAATTTTGATAGATTGTAGAGGTGAGAGGCAAAGATTGGAGTCCAAAGATGGTCCATAAACAGAAGCCAGGTAAACCACCATCATATCAAGTTGGGAATCTCAGAAGGCTTCTGCCAGGTATCAGGTTAACTGAAATGATAGGATATAGTTCAGCTTCAAGTTATTTCAGTCCACAAAATTGGCTTAAGGTAATCCAGAGAGTTAGTTGTTATGTTATTTACTATATCAAACATAAATGCTCTCTAGAGAACTATCCTAGATTTCAGACTATTTCCATGTGTCATTGTTTTGCCAATGTAATGTTTACCATGGAATAAAAATAACAATGGTCACAAGGCGGCAAGACATTATGAATTGAAACTAATAAAAATAAGAAAGAAGAAGAGTAGCTTTCTATGTATAGTCTCCAAATATTGAAATCAGGAATACATATTAAAGTCACCATCTTTTCTACTTGCAAGGAGATTAAAGATAAGACTGGGAATTTGGCAGAGGCCTGGGACCATAAAAAAGAAAGTAAGTCTAGGACTGAAGTACAAAACAACAAAGTAGAAACCTGGCTGATGAATTTAACAGCATATTAATCAAAACTGGACAAAAAATAGTAGATTAGTGGATTGGAACATAGGTCAAAAGAAAACATCCAACAAATAGAACAGAGAGACAAAAGAATGGAAAATATAAAGGGCAGAGTAAGGAAATCCAAAGGATACTCACTAAAAAGATATGTCTTTTTAAAATGAATATAGTAACATTGATTTAAAGCCAAAATTAATAATACACTGTAGTTGAAACTGCAAGTGGATTTTGGTTTAAATCCAGTTGTTTGTTGCACAAATATCCAATTATTGAGATGATGAGGATTGCCAAGGAAGAAAGGAATTTTTAATAGACAGATGCCTTGTCAGGAGAATGGGAAAAGCTGCCTGGAATCTATCTTTGAGACCAATGGAGATCTTGGGGCAGGGAATGGTGTAACTAACTGAGGGTCTACCTGCAGTGGGGCAAGTTATGGGGGGATGCTGAATCTTGGTGTTAGAAAAGCTGCCCAGGGAATTCAGGAATCTCAGATCCTTTGTCTTGCAGAAAATCAACAATTTCTGGGAAATACCTCAAAAAGTCAAGTAGTTAATTGAGGGAGAGAATTACAAAAAACATATAGAGGCCATTGAAATTCATTCTTGAGGCCAGTTACACTACAATGAGAAATGGAAAAAATCTAAAATGATGAAGGATTTTTAACGAAATTATCTCAGAAGCTGATTTAACAAGAAGGCACATATCACATATCAGTAGAGATATAGAAATTTTAAATTATGCAAATTATTAGATTAGAAAATGTGGCCTAGTTATTCCCTATATAGAAGAATAACTATAGAATTTTGTCTCCAACATGAGCAGATAATACATTCCTTTCAGGCATATGTAATATTTTTTTAAATTGACCATAATTTGACAATATAACAAATTTCAGTTTGTGTTCTCTAAACAGAGTAAAATTAAACTACTAATTAACTTTTAAGAAGTAACTACAACATCTGATATGTTTAGAAGTTAAGAAATATTCTTTTAACAAATTATATGAATTCATAGAATTAAAATGTCTGCTACCAACATCTCTATTCAACATTGTTCTAGAGATTATCATCAAGGAAGTCAAGCCAGAAAAAGAAATAAAATGTGAAGGGTGTAGAGAGAAAGACATAAAATTGTCATTATTTTTAGATGATAATTGTATTTGTAGAAAATCCAAAAGAATATGAAGATTAATTATTGGAATTAATAAGTGAGTTCAGCAAGGCACAGTCATATAAAAATCAATTGAATTGCTATAAATCAACAAAAAAGGGAATATAAAAGTTTTAAATATAGATGTAATTTATAAACTTTTGAACATCTAGGAACAAAATATGTGCAAGACCTTTATACAGAAAACTATAAATATTATTATAGAAATTAAACAGACAGATCTTCTCTGTCTAAACCCTGGAGGCCCAAAATGTGGTCCACTAATTAGCAGAATCATCATACCTAGGCGCTTACAGGGAATTCAGAATCCTGGTCTCCATCCTAGACTTACTGAATCTGAAACTATACTTTATCAAGACCCTGTGATGAGGACAACACAACAGACTTGCTCTCTAGGTATCAGAACACCACCCCTAAATGGCTCACGCTGGTGGCTGGAGGTAAGAACTTATAAGCATCTCTTCTGCCTAGAAGAATAGACTCTCTGCTTTCCCACTACTTCCTGTAAGTGGACAATTCAGGCATTTTCCTGGGAACTTCAAGTGACCACACCTATTCCCTTATATATACTGCTCATTGCTACACACTTGTACCCTTGCACACTTGCTCTCTCCCACACACACACCCTCTCCCACCCTCACCACCCTACATACCTGATTCTTCACTCCTTTCTTATTTGACTTGGGGACAAGAGGACTGCCCTCTTGACTCATTGTGTACTCCCTGCCTGGCTGGGATCTTTAAGTAAAACTCTGTGAACACATTTCCTGTTGTGCTAGTATATTGAATTTGCACTTTCCATCTGAAGAAAGAGGGGCCAGGTTTTCTCCAGGAGTCAGGTGAAGGAGAACCCAAGATTGGAATCCTAGTGTCAGAGCAGTGACCTCTAACAGGCTGCATCCCATAGGTTTTTGGTGCATTGTGTTTCAATTTTTGTTTTTCTCAATATATTTTTAAATTTTTCTTTTAATTTCTTCATGAACTTCAATGTTTAATGCATTTGTGAATTTTCCTAGTTTCTTTTGTTATTAATGTCTATTTTTATGCCACTATGGCCAGAAGAGATACTTGTGATATGATTTGTCTTCTTAATTTGGTTAAGACTTGTTTGTGGCCTAACATTTGTCCATTTTGAAAGTGGGATGTTGAATTCCCTACTCTTACTGTATTGCAGTTTGTCTCTCCCTTCAGATCTGTTAATATTAGCTTTATACTATTTAGCTGCTCCAATGTCATGTGCATATGTATTATAATTGTTATATCCTCTTGCTGAATTGACCCCTTTACAATTATGTAACGAACCTTCTTTTTCTTTTTAAAATTTTTTGCTTTGAATCTATGTTATCTGACATAAGTATAGCTACTCCTATGTTCTTTTGGTTTACATTTGCATAGAATATCTTTTATTACATCCTTTCACTTTCAGTTTATGTGTGTCCCTGCCAGTTAATTGAGTCTTTTGTAGGCAGCGTATAGTCTTTTGTTTTCATTCATTCAGCTGCTCTATGTCTTTTAATCAAAGTATTTAATGCATTTACATTCAAGGTAATTATTGATAGGTAAAGACTTATTACTTGTTTTTATCCTTGTCTTCTAGTTATTCTATAACTCCTTTATTCCTCTATAACTCTCTTGTTGTCCTCCTTCGTGGCTTCAGTGATTTTTTCTAGTTCTGTGTCAGATTCCTTGATTTTTGTTTTTTGTGTGTATCTGCCATAGGTTTTTGCTCTGTGCTTATCATGAGCCTTATAAAAATTTTGTAGTTATGACAGGCTATTTTAAACTAACAATTCAATTTTGACTGAAAAAAACACACTATGCTCTTACTTTACTCTCCCAACAGTTTGAATGTTTGATATCACAATTTACATCTTTTCATTTTGAATATTCCTTTACAAATTATTGCAGCTATTATTATTTTTAGCAGTTTTGACTTATAAACTTCGTACTTAAGATATAAGTGATTTGCACACTACTATTACAGTATTAGAGTATTTTGCCATTGGCTGTGCATTTGCTATTACTAGTAAGTTTTATGCTTTCAGATGTGTTTGTGTTACTCATTATCCCCTCAGCTTGAAGAACTCCTTTCAGTATTTATTGTAAGACAATTGTGGTGGTAATGAATTCATATGTTTGTGAGTAAAAATCTTTGTCTCTTCTACATATACTGAATATACTCTTTTTTTTTGAGACAGAGCCTCAAGCTGTCACCCTTGATAGAGTGCTGTGGCATCACAGCTCACAGCAACCTCCAATTCCTGGGCTCAAGTGAGTCTCTTGCCTCTGCCTCCCAAGTAGCTGGGACTAAAGGCACCTGCCACAATTCCTGGCCGTTTTTTGGTTGCAGCCATCATTGTTGTTTGGTGGTCCTGGGCTGGGTTCAAACCCACCAGCTCAGGTGTATGTGGCTGGTGCCTTAGCCCGTTGAGTTATAGGCGCTAAGCCTGAATATACTCTTGATTGGCAGTTCTATGTCTTCAGCAGTTTGAATATATTATCCCACTTTCTTCTGGCCTGTGAGGTTTCTGCTGCTAGCAATATTGGTACTTATTTATATGTTTTGTCTTATTTATTTATTTATTATTTTTGCTCTTTTTGTTCTGTTGCTTTTAGGATTCTCTTTCTTTGATTTTTGACAGTTTAATTATAATATATCTAGAGAAGTCTTACTTGGATCAAATCTGATTAGAGATATTTAACTTTCATGTGCCTGAATATTTACATCTTTTACAGGTTTAGGCAGATTTCTGCTACTATTTCTATAAATAAGCTTTCTGCCCCTTTATCTTTTCTTTCTCTTTCTTAAACCTCTGTGACTCAAAAACTCCTTTGATATTGTTCCATAAATCCCATGTGCTTTCTTCATTCTCTTAAATCTTTTTCTTCTCCTCTGACTGTATATTTTAAAATAACTTTTCTTTGAGTTCACAAATTTTTCTTCTGCTTGATCAACTCTGCCATTAATGGCCTCTATTGCATCTCTCATCTCATTCATTATATTTTTCAGTTCCAGAATTTCTGCTTGATTTTTTTAATTTTTTTGTAAACCTCTGTTAAATATCTCTTTTTGGTGACCTATTTTTTTCTCATTTTGTTGAGTTGCTTCTCTGTATTTTATTGAAGTTGACTGACCTTGCTTAAAAGAGTTATTCTGAGATCTTTGTCAGAGAGCACATACATCTCCATTTCTTCAGGGCAAATCAATGGCACTTTATTTTGTTCATTTGTTGATGTCATATTTTTCTGATTATGAAAGGCAGGGGCAGGAGGGGCAGGCCACAACCCTGAGGCATATTGTGGCAGACTGGCCATTGCCAGAATCCGGGGAGAGATGTGGTTGACATGGCACTGGGACACAGCAAAAATCTCAGGCCACTGAAAGATACCTGCTGCTGAGAGCTCTCTAGAGTTCAGGGCCACTAAAGTTGGCCTGGCAGTAGTGTTGGTTAGAGTTTAAGTCAACCATGCAAGCCTGAAGCCTGTGACTATGATTCCTATCTTGTGTTAGACGGGGTCTAGAGGCTTAGTCTTTAGGTACTGGTCTGGAATATGGAATTATGAGGAATCTGCATGGTGCTGGGCTTTACTATGGTGGTTTTAATATTGGGATCTAAGGCAATGTCCTGAGCTTCATTCTCTCTCTTCCCCCCAAGTAGTCTGTAGCTTAGTACATGTGTTGCTGCCTGGGGTTGAGAGATGGGCAGATAATATAAAACCAAACATCTTACCCTCTTCAATGCATCTTTTCTTATTATTGAGCTACAACTAGGTACTTTGATCTCTTACCTGGTTTCTTTAGTTCTTGAGGAGATATTTTCACACAGACATAGCTGTTCTAATTGATGTTTCTGCAAGAGGGTAATCACTGGACAGTCCCACTCTACCATGTTACTTTGCCCCTTCAGGTCATTTTAAAATCAGCATTTCTAACTGAATGTTAAACTCTTCGATCCATATAGAAATTTGGTTGACTATCAACTTCAGATTTATACATATGACCCCATCTATCAAACTTTTTCAAAATGATTTATAATAGTTTATTAAAACCCATTTGTTAAGTGGTATAATGTAAAAGGCAAAGTCAGTTGTTCCCAAACTTGTCTGCACATTGGGACCACCTGGGAGCTTCATAAATACTCATGCCCCAAAGATTTTGTTGGTCTGGGGTGTGGCCTGTTTGGAATTTATCAATAATCTCTAGGTTATTCTAAAGGCAAACTGGCCATTGGGCATCACTGGCCAACGTAGGTACTCAGAAGTTCCTTTGCTCTGCATTGTATTCGGAAACCAAATGATCTTGAAATGGTCACCTATATTCAGAGTCTATATTTATGATTTAGCACATTCTTCTCAATAAAATAAAACAGTTCTAGCTGTGATGATTTATTTTATGATTCAACTGGCAAGTCCAGGGTACCCAGATTTTGGAAGTGTTTTCTTACATGAGATCAATATTTAAATCAATAGACTTGGAATAAAGCAGATTACCTTCCACACTATTGGAGGGCTTCATCTAATCAGTTAAGAAATAAAGGACCAATCTCCTTAGAAGAGGAAAGAGTTCTGCCTTCAGAATGTCTTTGGACCAAGGCTATAGCTATAGCTTTAGCTATTACCTGGGTCTCCTGCCTGCCAGCCTGCCTATCCTAAATATGTTAAATATGTCAGGTTCCATATTTTTCTGTGCTAATTTCTGAAAATAAATCTCTCTATATAGATGTTTATCTCATTATAATCTGTATTTATCATCTCCTATTCTGAGTCTCTGCAATTCCCCCAGTAATACAGTCACTAATGACCTCCACATTGCTAAATTCACTTTTAACTCTTGCCTTACTTAACTTTTCAGTAGCACTTTACCCAATTGGTGGCTGTCTTTATTAAATTATTCTTTTTCTTTGATTCTCAATTTTTCTCCTTATTTTCTAGTTGCTTAAATTTACCAGATTTGAAAGAACACTGATGCCTGGGTCTTAATCCCAGCATTTTGACTTAATTGGGTGCAGCAGGGAAGCTAACATTTATAAAGTTTTCCTAGATTCAACTATTTAGAGCTAAGTTTCAGAACCACTGCTCTATAATCTCCCAAAGCCTGACTCTGGCCTGAATTCATCTACCTCATCTTCTTCATGGGGAGTCTTCATTAATCCCTCTTCCTTTGCTGCTGCACCCAGACTCTAGAAAAATATCTTTTTTACAACTTTCCTGACTAAAACTTATGCCCAATCTGAAGATAACTTTTACCTCTCAAATATAATGTGAATCTCCATTCGCTCTTTGTTGGAGAAGAGAACAATAATAGGAAGGGATCTAGTTGTTCTCCTATTGTTCCTCCTAAGAGGCTCTGGTCAGGAAGAGTGAATTCCTCTTGACTTCCCTTTGATACAAGATGGCTACCTCTTCTACCCCAGGTGAAGCTACCACATCAACAATGCATCCTGAAGGCTTACTTTCAATTTGCCTAATGCAAAAGGAGGTCAGAGCTCAAAATCTGTGCTCTTAACTAAACAGGGTCAAAAAGGCAATGGACATTATTTATTTATATCGTGTTCTTTGAAGAGAGCCTGGTGGAGTGAATTATCATGCAGCTCTTTAATACATAGATTTACATATTATGAAGGTCAAATGATATGTCCTGAAGCTAATGAAGGCCAGTAACTTAGCTAGTATCTCACTTCAGCCCCCTAAGAACAGCTTTACAGTGAGTGTTTTGCTTTGTTTGTGTGGTGCAGTATTCTTTATTATTGTCCTTAGGGTTCTCACCACTATTATTTTACTCTTTTCAATTTGCAAAATACACAACACTGAAAAGCTTAGTGCTGAAACTAGTTTTTTATCTAAACCCACATACTAACCAGATGTATTCTGTCACACCATGCTAGTATATGCTGTTTGATGTTGTGCATCATAGTATTTTTTAAATTATTCACATATTGAATTTAAATTTATGCAATAAAAAGGAGAGAAAATGCTCTCTTAGTTTGCTTTTTTGCTGCTATTTATCCATATCACTTTTTTATTTAAATGGCAAATCTCCAATTTTGAAGTTTATGCTAGTGCCAGAAATCCAAGGAGGGTGAATGTTTTTATTTTCATTGTTTGGGAAACAAAAATGTACCTCTGATAATTTTTGTCTTTGATTACTGCTTCTTCAAAGGATTTAAACCAGAATGAAAGCCTTTGAAATCTTCAGAGATGAGGAGACAAGAGAGTTATTCTGTATGCACTGGATAAACAGATGTCTTTGCTTTTCAAACCAATCCTGAAAAATATAATCACAAGCTTCATCAGAAACAGAACAATTTTTGCAGGTGTATAATGTTTTATATTTTACTAATGTGAAATGGAAGAAATAATGTCATTTTATTCCCTTTTTGTTGTCTAAGAATTTAGTTCCAATTAACATTTCAGACAACTTTTTTTTTTATTATCTCTGGAAGATAGATACATTCCATAAGAGCAGGAAAAAAAATCTCTTCTTGTCATTCTGGGTACAAATAAGCTCCGTTCGAAATGTTTCTATAAATTGCTTGGGAAGTTGAGAAGCTAAGTTGAAAAATTACAAATTAATCAAAGCCAAATTTCATTCATTCACTCAATGGATAAAATCTTGTAATTGAATTTATTTTGAGACACCCAGTGACTTCAGCCTGAGTTTCTCTAAAGAGAAAGTGTAAAATTAAGCCCTATGTTACTAACTGAGAAAAAGATCCACATTAATAGACTTTGCATTGTGGCTACTGATGGCCTAGACTAGATAACCCATTGTTTGGCAGAGCTGCCCATTGATTCACAGCAGTACAGAAATGGACTTAATGATGCAAAGAAACAATCTCTTTTTCTTACACTTTCAGCCTTTCAAGACAAAATTACTTCCTACATACTCATGAGGATAAAAGGTAAAAAGAGGCTCAGACTGTCCACTGACTAGAATTTACACTTGTGCCAATTAAACATGGGTAATTTTGAAGTTTAAACCTTAAAGTGAAGATTCAAATAATACCACAAAATTGCAATTCAAGCACCTTATTTAATATCCACTTTTTTCAAGACACTTTTAGGAAACAGTACCAACTGCTACACCCTTCATAGTTGTAATTCTTTTGTTGAAGGTAAAACCCCCAAATGGGGCCCATTTGCCTAAATGCATCTTCTAATGAACAAGATTTACTTTTCAACACTGTATCCTTTAAGTCTTAGTCTTTGTTTGACTGAATAAATTTGAAAATGTTAATTACATTGTATTAATTTGAAAATATTATAATATTTTTGAAATAAAATAAATTTTAAAACAATTATTTTGAAATTCAAAAATGGTGAATGAGATAATTCTACATTGGCAAAAATGGGCTGCAGATGACCAAATCGTCCCTCAAAAATTGTCTTGTAGATTGTTAAAACTAAAAAGGCCTTTAGAGATAACTGCTATTTGTTCCCTTTATTTCAATCATCAAGTATTAACCTGATGCTTAACAAGGGGTTAAGTGACTTTTAGGACTCAATTCCTTGGGGGTGGATTCTGGCTCTTTTTCAGCCCCCCTGATGTGCTGCTAAGAGCTCTTCTGCTCTTACTGGCTCCCTTGGGTATCAGTAAGAACAGTTTCCATGAATTCAGTTACCACACCAGGCCTGAAGCTTCCATCTCCTCAATCTCTCTTCAATCTAACAATTAGATTTCATAGACAAAGGAGAAACACCCAACCTCTTCTTCTCCAGGATATGTCCCTATTAGCAAGTGCTGATTACAGTGGCAGGCCTGTTCAAATTCATTGACACAGCTTACTCAGCAACAAAAATGACTATCTGCATAACTTATGATGACCAGTATAAATTGTTATACATTTGAAGCCAGGATTATAAGTCAATGTTTAAACCGAAATGTATTCATTATGATTTCCTTCTTGCCATGATTGGGATAACCACAAGTCCCTATGAACATGTTGATTTCTGTTCTTTTCTTTCCTCATCTACTAAAGTAAATCAAAAATAAAACTGTAAGACATTTCATGTACAACCAGCAAAAAAGAACTTTAAAATTTGCTTTTATATGACATTATTTCCATTTGTTGACTATTCATGTCAACTGTAACTATTAGTTTACCATTATGTCCCTAGCTCAGTATTATGCCAAGCCCTCTACATACATTCATTATATATAATCCTCATACCATGGTTAAGTCTTAAAAACCAGCATCATGTGAAGAGGGCCACTTGCTTGAAACTGAGTGCTTTATTTTTCTACACTCAACTCAATGTGTATTTTAAACTCCTTTCTAATTTGAGGTAGAAATATTAATCCAATCATCTCAAAGTACTTTCAGTAAATCTGGAGGTTATTTCTTCATTATTTTGCTTCACGTGTAACATTGGGACCTTTTCCATCCTATTTCTCTTTATGTTTGCATCAAAGTTCTAAGGACTAATAAAGAGTCAATGCTTAATGACATCATCTTTTTTTTTTTAATATTTGTACCTTCCAAATTCAGTATTACTTTTGTATGCTATATGACAAATTACCACAAACTTGGCTGCTTTATTTTATTTTATTTTTTATTGTCTTTATTATTAAATCATAGCTGTGTACAATAGTGCAATCAAGGGGTACAATGTGCTGGTTTCATATACAATCTGAAATATTTTCATCAAACTGATTAACATAACCTTCCTGGCATTTTCTCAGTTATTATATGAAGACATTTGTATTCTGCATTTAGTAAGGTTCACCTGTACTCGTCTAAGATGCACCAGAGGTGTGGCCCCACCAATTACCCTCCCTCTACCCCAACCTCCCCCCTCCCCTCCCTACCCTTACCCTTTTCCCCATATTCTTGTGTTATAGTTGGGTTATACCCTTCATACAACAGCTATAAATTAGCTTCATAGTAGGGCTGAGTACATTGGATAATTTTTCTTCCATTCTTGAGATACTTTGCTAAGAAGAATATATTCCAGCTCCATCCAGGTAAACATGAAAGAGGTAAAGTCTCCCTCTTTCTTTAAGGCTGCGTAATATTCCTTGGTATACATGTACCACAATTTATTAATCAATTCATGGATTGATGGGCACTTGGGTTTCTTCCATGACTTAACAATTATGAATTGGGCTGCAATGAACATTCTGGTACAGATGTCTTTGTTATAATGTGATTTTTGGTCTTCTGGGTATATACCTAGTAAAGGAATTATAGGATCAAATGGC
>CAUYON010142773.1:0-17987 GCA_963573935.1 Arctocebus calabarensis | reverse complement strand
TATAGTGATCAAGGAAATGCCATGAAGGATATCTGTAACAGTATGATCAAAATATTTCTGAATGTATATGAATCGTGCCCTGTGATTGCACCAATGTACATAATTATGATTCAATAAAATTATTAAAAAAAAAAAAGAGTTTAAGGTTGCTGTGATCTATGACACCATGGCATTCTACCAAGGGTAACAAATAAGATTCTGTCTCAAAAAAAAAAAAAATTAAATTCTAGCTTACAAAATCAGTTATTTATTGAGCACTTATGATATTCCAGACACTATGCCAAATGTTTTTACCTATTTAACATACATTATTTGATTTAATCCTCATTTAAGCTCCAGGAAGTAGATGCTTTCATTATTTCCACTTAGGAGATGCAGAAACTGAAGTGTAGATAGGTTAGGCGACTTGCCACAGCCACCCAAGCAGGGAGCAGTAATGTCAGGGCGGGGTCCAGGAAATCTGCCCCCAGTCTATGCCTACAGCAACCCACCTGACTCTCACCTGCCTCTTAAACACCCAGCATCAGGGATCATCTTTCCGGTCAATAAGATTCATCTCTTTTTCCAGGTCCACTTAAGAGATACATTCCTCTTAGAACCTAACTCTTTCGTGTGGCAGTCATCTTTGCTAGGTTACCCGTCTTGTCCCATCTACACCTCCAAAAGGTGAACCCAGACCCATCTCTTATTTCCCTGGGGTATAGCTAAAACTAGACTATGAGATTTAATGAGCAATTACTAAAGCCTTTTGAAAATAGAAGGAGATTAAAATGTACACAGTAGAACTTCTCCACAGACTTCCTGTAAGCCACCACATTGAAGGGCCCAGTTCATTTCAACTCTCAGAAGGTGACTCTACCCGGACCTGCACTCTGCTAAAACCTATACCAAATAAACCAACCCCAAAATCTTCCAAGAGGAAACCTAATCTGTATCTGTGTCTATTTCAAAAGAAAGTTGTTCATTATTATGCCTTATTTTTATCCCTGTGACCCCATGTGGTCTCCAAACATCCCCCATCAGAAACTGGCCTCCGTTTCTTTCTGTAGAACCAAACGCCCTTTACACAATTGTCCATGCTCCCTCCCTCCTGAAAACATAGACGAAGTTAAGACTGCTATCTCTAGACTTACCAGGATCCAGCTTGAAGCTTTAGAAGCCATTTTCCCCTTCATTTTCTAACCTTCAAGCTTTGAAAAAATATCAGGGCTCAGGTTTGCTCCAGATGCCCAGATTTAAAGTCAAGAAGTAATTTTTGGTTTTAAAAACCATTTCCCATTCATTATTTTCTTGTACCTAAGAGATCAATTGTCATGGCTGGAGAGAACTTTCAGAACCTTCTCAGCCTGGGCCTCAGTTTCTGTGTGTTCTTGTACATTTCCCTGAGCCCTTTTCCCACCCTTAATTGTTTCTCTTCAAACCTCCTCACTAAAGCAGATATTAGATTGGGTTTTGGTAGCTCAAGACGAATCTTATTCTTAACAAAAACCATGACAGTTCTTTACATAGGTTTTCCAGGAACTGAACAAAATTCTTTCTCTAATAAATTTCTTAACCACAACTGGTTCTGTGCAGGTGCACATTTTTAAACAATGAATCAGCAATTCAAAATGGGCTTAAACAAAAGCTCACGCAAACAAGCAGAGTTTCACACACCAAGATCATTCTGTCCTCTTTGCTTTGTGTAGAACGAAAAGGTTTTCAGAACCTCAAGCTTAGAGTGTTTCAGTAAATCACCCTCATGGGAAAGGGTCACGATTAAACCCATTCCAGTTCCTCCTGATTTTTAGCTTACTCTAAAAAGAAGAGTAAGGAAGAAACAAATTGTGTTGATCCATTGACTCGTTCCAAAGCATGTAAGCAAAAAGGCCAAGTATTATCTCATTGCTGCATGTGGGACATATGAAATCTGAAGGGTGATCTTCAATCTGGTAAAAACTCACAGGTGAGCCCATCATCCATTTACAAAGAAAACCATGCTGGTCTAGATATTCCCCCAGAAAGTGTGTAAATTATCTTAAGTCAAAAAGTAACTGAACATACTTCATAAATATCTACTTTTTTCCTCTTTAAACATGGGCCTAACCTAAAAATACATAAAAACTATACAAACAAAACAATAGTTTACTTGATGGTCCTAGTTCCATTCGTCCGTGGGACAGTTTAATGAGGGCAAGTTTTTCCCTGTTATTCTTATACAGGCTACTGTATTTATTATCTTTATTATGAAGGCTGTTTTCATGTCCTTGTTCATGATCACAGAGCCTATCACTGCTTCTGATAGCCTTTGATGGTTCCAGATCACAGACCACCTCACCTCTAACCTTTGCATTATCCTCCACGTGGATAGGAAGAATAGAGGTTTTCTTTGGGAGTTAGCAGCATAACAGAGTCTCCCAAAAGGATGTGAGTAAACACACACACACCCACACACATGTGTGTAGGAATAAAAATGATTCTCTTCATCCAATAGCATAACATCTTGGTTTAATGTTACCCGTGTAGGGAAACAGGAAAGAAATTAATGGATGAATTTATTATCACAGTTATTATCAAGTAACCGCAAGCTGGGTCTTGTTTCATGACCAGCACTAAATCTGTACTTGGCAGGATTTCATCACCGATGGGAAATCTGACAAGCAGGCAGAGAAACCAATAGGATTTCAGAATGTTTTTTGAATACTCTTCTGATATTCAAAAATCTGTTCATCAAAAACATAGCAAATCTTATCTTCTGTGCAAACGTGGACTCACAGCTTGTTTCCCATACATGTGGAAAGTGAGCAAAGCACAGCTTAAATTTGCTGAACTTTATTAAAGATAAATTCTCCAGAGAGACAGAAATCAGCTTTTAAAATTCATTCCTGGACTTCTTCTGGCCTAAAGTCCAAATGGTGTGACTCTCACACTTACATAGAATAGTATGTGATGGCCTCTAATCAGGAAAATAACCCAAAGAGGAAGTCTTCTATCTGTGCAGAGAGAACCTCGACTTAGCATAATGCTATCCTGGCTAGAAAAGGAAAACACGTTTTTCCTAATTTTCTTCTTTTTTTCTATTTATACATATGCACATATATATATAATTTTTTTCTCCAGTGAAGTCTGCCTAAAAGATCGCCTTACACATTAAGTGAGTCCAGTAGGGAATTAGACTGGCTGGAATGCTTGCTGGAGTTGCGATACTGAAACCACTGCTGCGGCTGCATTTTGGGAGTTTCATGTTGGTTCTTCAAACTTCCAACAAGCTAAGTCACCTAAAGAAATAACTACCCTGCTAGCACAGCTCAAAAAGAAAAGGGCCCCCCAAAGGACTCAGAGCTTAGAATGTGCGGGCTATATTTATGTTAGTTGTTTATTTGAGTTTCGTGATGTTTTGCTGGTGTAGATGTCACAGGAATTGTTCTCCATGTTTTGCAAGGAAAGAAATGCCAGAAGGAGGGTGAGTAGCTTGGAGGTCACGGTCAGAACCTTGGGCTCACCTCACAGATGCTTCAGACATACACAGGAAATCTTTGACGAGAAGTAGCAATCATTTATGTAATTCATCTAAGTATCCCTAGCTTTTAGGCTGGAACGGGTGCTAAGAAAACAGCTCCTAAGTAAATGAACACACCAGCAAATTGCAACGAGAAGGATAAACCAGTTTATGCTCACGGTGCGCCATGCTCTTCATTCTCTTCTCCACCTCCTGCAGTCTAACTCATGGTCACCCTGCGGCCAGTTTCAGAAAGGCCTACCATTTTGTGGTCTTTGTCATATTAACAGGCCTGCTGTTTCAAAGCTCTTTCCTGTGGAGTCCAGTTCTCAGGCGTCTGCGTGTTCATGTGTGAGGGATGCGAACCAGCAGTGACAGGACCACGCTGGAAGCTGCAATACTCATTAGCAGTCACTTCCATAGCATTTGCATTCAGCCAAACAGAAGTGCTAAAACACATTCACACCTCAGTGACTACAGGTCCATCGGTTAAACATCAACAGGAAGTATCAGACGGGGATTAGTGGATTATAAACTTGAAGCAAAAAATCATTCTGCGTTCATGAGGCTTCAAGATGGGAGAGACAAAGGCAATATTCTGTGCTCACATATTGCTTGACAGTATACAGAGGGTAACAAAAAATGCATATGCATTTCAGGGAAAGAAAAATCTGTATTAAAATTCCAATACTCAAGTCACATTTGACTTCTGCAATTTAAGAGATACTTAAACATGACTTGTATTCATCTTTTGTTATTGGAATATATTTTGTGTGTGGAATATATATTGGAATACAATTTTTATGTATCCTTTTCTTAAAGTCTGTACATTTTTGGTACCCTCTTTATCATACATAGTTACATTTCCTGAAAGTTCCACAGGTCAAATACTCAGAAAACTGAACTGTGTGTAGTAGATAACATGTTTGGCTGGAATTTTTTCACTGTTAATATACTTCACATGACAAGATGGACACTTGAAGGTCTTTAGCTGGTTCCATTTCCATTTAGTATATTGCGAACCCCATTACCTAACGGTAATGCCATTAGGTAATGAACCATAAGTTTAAGGTGGGTTGTCCAAATAAAGAAAGGTAACTGAGATGAACTATTCCCACATTTATATACAAACTGAAACAATTCATTCCTTTTTTAAATCTCTAGACCATAGTAAAAAAAAAATTTTTTTTAAGTAGCTTATAACAAAGATTATTTAAATAGGCATGTCCCTGTTTGATAGTCTAAAACTTTGGCTATACCACCCAGGTATGCTCATGCCCCAAATTCTAAGCATGAGCTAAGAATATTATAACACACACAAACCTCTGCCTTGCCCACCATTAGAATTTTAAGTCCCAGATTAAGACTGGGTTTCTAGTTGAGTACAAATTTCAGTGGGATTTGGAAAAATCCTTTAAATAGATTTTTATTGGTTTTTAAGAACAGGGTTATTTTGTGTTAATAATGGGCATACATTAGGCTTTAGATAATTGCTTTATGTAACTTAGAGTTTTGGATTTCAGCTAAATAAACACTCTGTGTGTTCACAGGTGTATTGTCCTCAAGGGCACTCTGCTTTTAAGGGTGGCAGCTGTTGCCAAGGTGTTGCTGATACAGTTCTGCATATAATTTATTGGAAACAGGTGCTGGCTCATGATGAAGATAGACAGGAAACTGAAGCAGACAACATGTTTAACCATGATTTAAAAAGTTCAGGTTCAGAGAGACGATGTGTCTGAGATGTTTGGAAGATGTCGCCAGCATCCCTGTGCAAGTTTAAAAGCTCCTGCAGATCTCCATAAGGAAGAAATTGGACATGAATTTCAAGCAGCCCAGCCTAATGAGTGCCTGATGCTATGCTGCCAGATTTAATTGATTACATGAGAAATTTTCAGTTTGTGTAAGGCTAGCAAAAAAATTATAAAATACTTTCCTATGCTAATTGTTAAAAATTGCTTTCAAATGAGGTAATAACTGTGAGTTTTCAATGATCTGGACAGTGGATTAAGTTATAATGTGTTTTCTTTATGTTCAGAGTATTTGTTGCAGATTCTGTACATGGGTCCTTCAGTGTGGGGAAGAGCTCAGGATGGTGGGATAATGAGACTGGAGACAGGAGGTAGGAACAGGAAGCCTGAGTGCTCACCCTTTTTCTTTGGATGTTATCCTGTTTGTGGAGCTGGTCAGTAGGTTCCAGGATGGTTGTCAAGTTCTGTGTTTCCCGGCCCTGAGCAGGAATAGGAATGGACTGGAGCCTCCCCACTCACTGATCCCTCAGGAAAAGGAGGAGACGTGTCAGCTCCTGCTCTGCGAGGCCCTCCTCCCCGTGAAAAGACATTATATTTTACCAACTAACCTCGAGTCTGATCAGTGTGCCACAGAATACACACGTGCAATAAATACGCACACTAAATACAGCCGAAAAAGAAGTTGGTAAAAGTGCGTTCACAGTGTTTCAACTTCAAAAACCTAAATATCTTGGCCATTTACATGTTTAAAAAATACCCAAAGGCCTTAGACTACATTATGGACTAATGGCCTGCCAAATTTCACTTTTTGGGAAAGGAATCCACATTTAAGTTATAACACACAAGTGTAAAAAAAAAAAAAGGCAACTAAAACAACAAAATTTGGTTAAAAACATTTTTTGACCTCAGGCTCATACCTTGTGTGACAAAAATGTTGACAAAACTTTATAGCAACACCAGCAGGCATGCATAGTTTAATATCTGCTTTACATGAAAAATCATTGACAATTTAATGCTTGCATTAATTTGAAAGAATTTTATGCAGTAGGTAGAAACTTTTACATTACCATTTCTAATCTCTACCAGCCGTCTTATTCCAGACTCAAAGGGAAAGTGACTGACAGGGCTAAAAAAACCAAATCTGCTAAAGGGCTCATGCAGCTGCTTTTATCACTTTTCCAATAGCCCCATCCTGGCCGAAAATGCAGGAATTCGGGTTTGCATGCTGCTTGGAGCCTTCAACGGAGATTTAGCATAGGAAAGCAAATAGCTGATGTAAAAATAAACCTTTTATTTAAAAAAAACTTTATAAGGCCCCTTTATTTAGAGGGAGACTCACTCAAATAAATACAGCGTTAACAAACTTATATAATGAATAATAATATATACTGTAGCAAGTGATGAAATGGAATCCCACAAAACAAGTGCTGAAATCTGATGATTGATTACCAAACCTAAAAGGATAAATAAACCTCCTCCAATTAATAGCTAGTCTTGGGGATGAGTTTCTATAGAAATACCCCACAAGGAAAAACACCAATTGCAAAGGTTCAAGGAGAGTCAAATTCTGAATGTAGCAGTACAGAACTTAAACACAACACTCTTCCCAGTGTAGTTATGAGTTTGGAGGTCGTAACAAGATGAGTCCAAGTTACTGATGGACAAATGTGCTTTCTCCATCTGAGTTAATGAATTATCCTGGCCATGTGGGACCCATGTGTCTAAGTATCAGACAAAGCTATTTTTAATTTATTAAAAAGGGAATTGAGAACCAACCTGGTTTCCTTAAATGTGTTTCTTGCCAACAAACCAATGAAAGCATTCATTCAGAGGTTTTTATTTTCTGACTTTGGTTTGCATCCTTATTCTTCTCTCTGAGTCAATGCAGATAGGCTGGTCAGAGCTTTTTATTGATTTTGGAAGAGAGCTGACTTCAGGTTTGTAACCAGCCGTGCTCTGATGTCTGGGCCGCAGAGTTATGGGGAATAAGGACTAATGGGCAATCCCAGCTGGGCAGCTGCGTGCCTGCAACTCACCCTGCACATCATTTAGAAGGATCTTCCTTTCTAACCAGGGGAAGAAATATCCATCCACGGTCCCATGAATGCTGCTTTGTGGCTACGTTTTATCTCTGATCTTGAAATAGAGAAGTTTCCACTGAAACAACCATACCTATTAGACTTGTATCATGAACATCAAGGAGAATTAACCTTATACCCCTGTTGGTCCATGGCTCTGTTCATCTATCCTAATTGTAAATTGTCTGCTTGCTTCTTCTCATAAGGACACCCTTAATTCTACTTTCTTCAAGGGTGATGTATTACGTTTGTATTTTATTTTGATACTTTGCCATCTTGGGGTCTTGCCAACAGTGGAAAGGGCTGCCCCTCCCGTGGTTAGCTAATTCCTACCACAGTTAGCAAACATAACCTTGGGCAGGACAGCTTCCATATGCAAGCCAACCTAAAACAAGATGTACCCCAACCAAGCTCTTTATTGGGCTCTCATGGGGACATCGAAAGTGAGCAATTATCCTCATACCCCAACCATTCAGTACTAGACTGCTAAGAGATAGCACCTATGCCCAAGAGCCCACTGAAATTATTCCAACCAGCCAATCCTAAACCCACGTGGCTGGCTCAGTCTACCTCAACTACTGCTTTCTGTGAAAAACATAAACAAGATTCTTGTCCCATTTCCCCTCACTCCTTTTGCCTCCCGATTGACCCTGGTACTTCCCATGCGGCCTTCTGTGGCACATTATGCCCCTTCCTCTTTAGAACACTCCTTAACCAACTATCCTTTCAATTGCAGTTACCTTCTGATCTACTAGCCTAACCAACCAAAAATATCAAAACCTACATTTTATTTTATCATTTCTTAATTTCCAATTAATATAAGGGTGTGTAGGTTATTTTGTTTCCATTTGTAATGTAAAGTCTAAGTTGTAGCTGTGTCCTTCACCCAAGAAGTGTGCAAGACGAGTGGAATCAATACGCCTTCTTCAGCGCCTGCAAGTAATGCTGGTAGAATGGGAGGAGTCTGGACTGGCGGGCAAGCACTCCTTACTGTACCACAGGCAGAACCACGTGGTTTGGGAGAAACCCTATGCTCTGTTAGGTTACGTTCCATCAACACAGACAAATTCCCACTTGGCTGAATTCTTATACTGTCACATAGGTTTGCATGTATGAAATATCCATGGCAGCTTGGGGGATCCATGTGCTAGGGAGAGTCAAATCTGATGCCATTTCCCTATTTACCTTTCTTTATTCAAATGTTATAAACCCCACTACAGAGTACATTCTCTGTTTGTAATCCCCATTGAACTGGGGGGACCTCCAAGGGGTCCGTTTTCAAGCTTAATATGAGAAATGAAATGGAGGGAGTAGCTAGAGGCACAAAAAGTAGAGCCAGATTGTTGGGGGTGACTGTACCCCTCATTGGCTGGGTGCTCATAGGAAAATTACTATTCTTTCTGTCTTGGTTTCTTGATCTGTGAATTGGGACTAATTTCCTTTTCATAGGAAGGAGATTTTTACAACTAGTACTAAATCCTACAGGTTTATAACGTGACTATACTATAACATCTGAATAGGTTGTAAACAGCCTGGTATTTTATGTTATCTCATTTCCACTGAGGCTACCACAAGCCACCAGACGGACATCTCTGTCCTGGCAGTGCATCAGAGATGAACTGTGTCTTTATTGCTTACTGTTTAATTCTTTTTCACCCTCAGGAAACTTTCTCACGATGGATGTTTTCTGTATATGAAGGACATTAATAAGTAAGTCTCATTAATACTTAAATAATAACCAACAGAAAATTGATCGAATTGTGTAAAGGGGGACATAGCAGGAGTACACGGACTTCTGAGCCAGTCCCACCTACAATTGAACTTAAACTCTGGTGTTTATGTGTGATGTTTGCCTCCTCTGAACCTTCAACAAATACAGGGCTATAAATGCTGATGACACAGTGATAGCAACCATGACAATTCAGGTCTATGGAGCACTCACCACCGGCCAGGCACTGTAGTCATTCACTTCAGCTGAAGCAACAATCTTACAAGGTGTTTACTCTGATCACGACTTAGTTGAAGATGCTGAGGCACAGAGAAGAAAAGTGAATGTTGGAACCAGGACTGGCACCCAGGATGCCTGGTCAGGAGCCTGTGTCCTTAACCACCGTATCATGGGATCTCCCAGGAACGTTTCCTCGGAGTTATCAATGAACATTTTTCTTGATGTCAGGTTGCTCTGAGGCCTCTGGAATGTCAAGACCCCTCTCACAGCTCAAGTGCCCACCCACCTTCACTGCCGAGCCCCTTCTGTCACCAGCTCATATCTCTCAAAATGCAACACTCCCTCGGCTGCCACACTCAGCCTTGGGAGCTAGTAGAAGTGGGGGAGTCCAAAAGGCCAGCGTGGGGGCCAAGCTGCCTAGAGAAGGGGCCCAAGGAAACTTGGAAGCAAGGCTGGAATGAGTCAATCAGTCAGCAAGTATTTATTTAGTGTGAGGAAGCTCAGGGGATCCAGAGAAAGTATTAGACACCATCCGGTCCCTGGCTGGATTTCTGGAGCAATTCCTGCCCCCATGAAAACCAGGCTGGGCCCAGGGCCTACCAGCCAGTTGGAGCTGCTACAGCCTCCAGAGAGGCAGCAGGAGCAGAGGGTAAGAAAAGGAGTCGGGGATGGGTGAGTCGAGTCCGTGTCCCAGCTGTGCCCCGCACGTCACCACTCTGAACCACAATTTCCACAAATGTACAGTGGGTGCAACACCAGTACGTGCCCAGTGGGATGTGAGAGGTATTGACCAGCTGATGCATGGAAGTTTCTAGCCCAGGGCCCGGCACACAGTGTGCTCAAAATATGGGGGTTCCTATTCAGAGGCATCAATCATGAGACGGTGAAAGGAGATGTGTTCTGGAAGCCTTTTGTGTCCCTCTCCAAATCCTTTTGACGGCCTTTGCTCAGTCATTGCTGTGACCGAGACTCAACATGGGTAGAGCTGAGCACACTCTCACACGCCATCCTGGGCTTTTCTCACGAGGTATGAGGTAGGGGAAGCTCCTGCACCCCCACCCCACCGCCGCGGACCTGGGAATGGGAGAGAGTTAACATCCACAGTCCATCAGCAGAGAAATACTCCCCGCGTCTGTCCTTCGGGCAGACAACTCTGCTGGATTCTCCACAGCTCCTTGAAGGTCCAGCTCGTCGTGGGATCAAGCCCAGTGTGGACAGCAGCTAGAACACACCCTCTGTCCCTGTCTTACTCTTCCCACTCCTCCCCCTGTTTCCTGGGACCACTCCCCAGAAGAAGCCTCAGAGTCTCTTTGTGTGTCCATGGAGGGGGCCCCCATCCAAAATCACAGTGCAGCAAAATGCTCAAGAACCAGGCAGACTTGGGTGGGAAGTCAAGTCCCCCACCCCAAATCACCTAATGCCTGGGAACTGGAGTTTCATCCTCAGTAAAATGGGGATACTTCACGGTGTAGGTCTTAAGTGGTTGGTTAAAGGTTGAAGGCGTCATGCGTAGAAAGTGCTAAGTCTGAGCCTAGTACCCAGAGCTGGCTTCTCAGCAGAGCTCAAGACCAGTATTCATGTGGAAGAGATTAACTGGGAGGTGATCCCAGGAAAAGCCAGAGGATGTAGGAGAGGGAAGGGCAGGAAACGAAGCAAGGATATCAAGGATGCCAAGGGTGACTTTGGCTGAATCCCCCAGAGAATGCTGGCAGCAATGCAGAGGACATATGTCAGAGAGAGGTGGTTGGTTGGAGGCTGTCCCTGGGGGACTGAAGCTCACAGATACCTTGGGTCTCAGTACTTGCAGGCAAAGTATGCTCCAGCAGGCTGAGGATAGCCAGCAACAGAGACCCCAGTTAGGCTGTTGGGAGTGGATGCACCCAGAGCTGAATGCAGCGAAAAGAAGGGAGATGAGAGGCCCCCAAGGAAATACTGGAGGGGCACTGACCACATCAACCACAGTACATTAGTGGTGCTGTATAGTTAATGAAACTTTTTTTAAGTTGTCTGGAATAACAGAGAAGACAGTAGAGCACCCAAAGTACCAGTTTCCCAACTCCCTTAGGCCTTTCCTTCCTGGAACTCATCTTCACTAATGTTCAAGAGACCATGTCCTCTCTTCAGAACACCAGCCTGCTGACATGGAGCTCCTGACATTTGTCAACAGGACTCAAGGGTCTCCCTGTCTGCCGGGGCAGGCAGGAGGGCAGCGCTGAGATGCCCTGAGGATGGCACGTGAGTTCTCTGTCTCTGTCTAGTTCACACAACTCAAACTCTATTTGCCTCTGGTGGAGACTGGGCTGGAGGTCAAGGAGCAAGAGGCAGAGCAAGGGGACCAGCTGCAGGTGCCGATGAGCAGAGTCCTCCAGGCGTGAGTCCGCGGTGGCCTCAACACAGGAGTCGGGGCAGATCAGGTGGTCTGGAAGTTGTCTGGCAATGGGCTAGACAGGCGGAGGTGCAGTGGATAGGAGGCGTTGAGGGTCCCCAACCATGGCTTCCAGAGCATCAGACGGGTGGGAAGTGGGGACAATCGCTGGTAGGGGAAGCAGAGAAGTGGTCAGTGGTGAAAGACAAGCTTTTGAGGTGTTCTCTACTTGAAATCTGTGGCCGCAGGCTCTCTGAATCTGCAGCTCAGAATCGGTAACTTGGTGAAGGTATTAAATTAGGATTTTCTCAGAAAGAAACTGAGCTAAGACCCAGCATCCCTGAGGAGCAGCTGTGGTGCGGTCTAGCCCACCAGGGGAATTTGGGGGTGAGCACGTGCACAGGACTCCTTGGGCTCTGCCTGCAGTGGCGAGAACGGACACTGTCACGCTGCTTCCTCCCATGTCCTTTCATCGGGCTTCCTGCAATTCAGTGTCTAAAACATTTTGCTGAAAGTACATCCCTTTTGGAGAAGAAGGTGCTCAGGGCAGTGGGGAGCTATGACTTGCTTGATTCCCTGATTTCTTTCATCCCAGCCTCTCTTCTGACACTGCAGGGGTACAATGGCCTTTTTAGGTCTCTCTGGCAAAGAGAGTTCAGTTCTTCCCTCCCTCAGCAATAGTAGCTTTCCTCTCTTCTCCCACTTTCAGCCCAGCCCCATCCCAATCAGAGCAGGCACATCCCTGCCAAGGGAAATGCATTACAGAGATAAGCTCCAGCTTTAGGAGATTCTGAATTATGGCCACGGCCACAGAGGCACAATTGAGGAGGGCTTTTTCCTCTTTCAGCAGCCTGAGGCTCCTGCCTGGAGAGAAGGCCTTTGAGAATGCCTCCGAGCTGATCCTCATCTAATTTGGGCTTTGGTGTGGCTCTTCCAGCCCCAGTTGTCAGTCATAGACCTGTCTGTAGGTCAAGGACACTGGTGGCCTTAAAAGAGGGGAATGTGGTTCTGCACCTGTGGCTCAACGGGCTAAGGTGCCAGCCACGTACACCTGAGCTGGTGGGTTGGAATCCAGCCTCAGGCCCGCCAAACAACAATGACGGCTGCAACCAAAAGATGGCCGGGCGTTGTGGCAGGCACCTGTAGTCCCAGCTACTTGGGAGGTGGAGGCAGGAGACTCGCTTGAGCCCAGGAGTTGGAGATTGCTGTGAGCTGTGATGCTACAGCACTCTATCCAGGGTGACAGCTTGAGGTTTTGTCTCAAAAAAAAAAAAAAAAGAGGGGAATGTGACTCCCCTCTTGTTCATCAGTCAGGCTGGCACAGACGGCTCCTAGTGGGCAAGGCTGGGTCTTCTCAGCAGACCTGTGAAAGAGATGCCTTACCCAGACCTGGAGACAGGTGAGGGGCTCCAGTGCAGGAAGTGATGTCCCATGTGAGACTTGACGAGTACATAGGGTCACCCAGATGTAGAGGACAGAGAGGGAAGACAGCTCCAAGCAGAAGACATTGCATAAACTGGGCCCAGAGAACAGAGGGAAACAGTCCACTCGGGTTATCTTCGGCTGGAGCACGAGCTCACAAAGAAGAATGGAGTGATGTGTGTCCCAGGAAGGTGGGGCAGGCCAGGCCATGCAGCGCCATTAAACCAGGAAGGTGAGTGCTGGGGAGGAAGGGGAGCTCCAGAAAGGTAGGAATGCTGACTCTGAAGGTTTTTGAGAAGGAAATAATCTGATCATATTTGGACTTTAAAAGGTAGTTTTGGCAACTGAGCAGAGGAGGGTCACTTTGGCAAACAGCAGTGGAGGGGGACGCAGAAACTGAAGTCCCCTGATGGATCGGTATGCCCCTCCAGGGTAGTGGATGGGCACGAAGAGGTGTGGGTGGAGTTCAGAAGGGTTCAGGAACTAGAGCATGTTGAACCAAGTGACTGGACAGACCTGAGGAGCCAGTTAGGGGGGAGAGCAAGGCGAGAGCCGGGACCCTTCACTGCACTAGAACATCAGGAAGCAGATGGCAGGGGGATGTGACCCGCTTTCCTCCTGGCTGAGTTGGCCATCTGATCTGCATGCATGGAGATAGCCAGGTTTTGCTCAAATCTGTGGGTCTACAGTTCGCAGCTTGCTCTCAGGCTGTTTCCCTATGTCTTTTCATCAGTCTGCCAGCCATGTCATATCTAAAACATTTTTTCTTCATATTTTTATTTTTTCAGGTTAATTTGAGGGTTTAAAGAATTAGGTTGCATTGTTTGCATTTATTAGGTACAGTCCCTCTTATAATTGCGTCCTACCCC
Source organism: Arctocebus calabarensis (assembly GCA_963573935.1). NCBI lineage: Eukaryota > Metazoa > Chordata > Mammalia > Primates > Lorisidae > Arctocebus > Arctocebus calabarensis. Next base: position 4,079 of record CAUYON010142773.1, on the reverse strand, counting down.
CAAGAGGTGTGACATACTCTCTAATATTGTGCCCATTAAGTGGGAGCACACCCGTCCCCTTTTTCCTCCCCTCTGCCCATTCCAACATTCCCCTGTTCCTCCACCTTGAATTGAGATTTTCTCTTATGTGGGCACGGATTAGATAATCTGATTTCATGTTAGTATTGAGTACATCGGATACTTGCTTCTCCATTCTTGTGATACATTACTAAGAAGAATGTGTTCCACCTCCATCCAGGTTAATACAAAAGATACAAAGTCTCCATCTTTTATGGCTGAATAGTATTCCATGGTATACATATACCACTGCTTGTTAATCCATTCCTGGGTTGGTTGCTTCCACAATTTAGTGATTGTAAATTGAGCTGTGATAAACAGTCTAGTGCAAATGTCCTTTTGATAAAATGATTTTTATACTTCTGGATAGATGCCTAGCAACGGGATGGAGAGATCAAATGGGAGGTTCAGTTTGAGTTCTTTGAGGATTCTCCATACTTCTTTCCAAAAAGATTGTATTAGTTTGGAGTCCCACCCACAGGCATGTCTAAACCATTTTGTTGAAAGGCCTTCAGAGTAATTTGTGATTGTTCAGCCCTATCCCCACACCCTCACTGCTCTAGCCACACACACCCAACTTCCAATCACCAGCACCTATGCTGCCTCGCCTGCTACCTCTCTTGCTGGGAGTTACCATATTCCAGGAGCAACTCATGTGTGTGTTTATTTTTCTGAGATAGAGTCTCACTATGTTGACCTGGGTAGAGTGTTGCAGTGTCATAGCTCGTAGCAACCTCAAACTTCTGGGTTCAACCAATCATCCTGCCTCAGCCTCCTGAGCAGCTGGGACTATAGGCACCCACCACCATGCCCAGCTAGTTTTCTATTTTTAGTAGAGACAAGGTCTGCCTCTTGTTTAGGCTGGTCTTGAATTCCTAAAACTCAAGAAATCCACCTGTGTCAGCCTCCCAGAGTGCTAGGATTATAGACATGAGCCACCATGCATGGCCCTAACCAGGCTTCAATACCCCAGGTCCCTTGGCCCTAGGGGGGCAGGGTCCTCCGAAGGGGATGCTCTCCACTGGCTGGTGCTCTCCACTGGCTGACTCCAAGCACTCCCTGGGGCAGCGGCTTAACAGTCTTTATCCCTGATGTCCCTGCCTATCCCCACACCTTTGGCGTCTTCACTTTCCAGTCAAGGTCTGTTTAGGGCAGCAGTTCTCAACCTGTGGTTCATGACCCCTTTTTAACAATGAAAATACTTTGCAGCATTAAGGAAGGTTGAAAACCACTGGTTAAGGGTGTTATCCAAACCAAGACTTCAGCACACAGGTGAGAACAACTATGGAACAGAATGAGGTTGTTCAGTGGAGTATGCAGAGAAAAGAGAGAGAAGCCCTTAAACGGCAGAAGGTCAATGTATAAAGGGTGGGCTGAGAGACACCTTGAAAGGAAGCTGGGGAGGTTCAGCCAAGGAGGTGCGAGACGGACGTCTCAGGAACCGGGAGCAGGCAGCACACACCGTCCCGCTGCTGTGACCATTCTGGAGCTCATTGATGACCCCGGTGAGAGCAGTGTCAGGAAAGTGAGCAAAAGAATTCAAGCTGCAGGAAGTTAAGGGAGGTGGGAAAAGATAGGTGCCCATTCTGTTTCTTCTCCTTCCACTCATCACATCTTCCCTTTCTCTGACCCCAAAGGGAACTCTTCACTTGCCCCAAAGTTCCTTGTGTCCATCCCCAGGCCCTGTCGAACCACAGGGCCTTTGCACATTCTTATCCCTCTCCCTGCTACTCATCTCCTTAAGCTCCAGCACCTTCATGTAGTGAACTTCAGATTCATTAGGATTTTCCTGATGCCCAAGACCCGATCAGCTTCTTTCATTACTCTCTTAAAGCTCTGTCACTTTGCTTAAAATCATTTATTTCAGCTTGTAATTACCCTTTAATTCATTTCATTATTTAGTTGTCTTGCCTGCTTGATTTTAAGCTCTGCTTTTCTCACCATTGTATCCCCAGGACCTTGCCCAGTGCTCTCTGACACCATAGAAATTCAGTAAACATGACTGAGTGAATGAGCACTCCTCCTGGTTCCTTCCCATTCTTGATATCAATAACTTTGGCTCTAAACTGAGAACAAGCATTCTCAACAATATTAACCATCTCACTTTCCTATTCTTCTAATTAAACCATACCCCAAATCTATATTTCTTCAGTTTGGTTATATGTGCCATTGCACTCTTGATTCCCAGTGTGCTCAGAGTTTCCTGTTGGACACTTTCAAGGTCTGCGTCTCCGCGGTAACATTGTGAAGCCCCGGGCTTTGTTGGTAGCTTTGGACATAGACAGTCAAAACCAATGCACAGCTCGGCTGTCAGAGCCTGAGGAAACTTTAATTACAGAAAACGTGGACATCACGGGGGATGTTTCTAAGCTTTTCAAACTGTAGGTCCCATCTGGCAAATTTCAAAAAGGTTGGCCATGTGGTGTGTTCCGTCTTATATAACCCATGCTTAACACTTCTGCGTGTGTTCCCAGACATTCTACAAAAAATAAAACTTCAGGACACTTTCACCCCAAAGTATCTGGGGTCTTTATGGAAAACCTCCTCAAAATATTCATGTTTATGCCCAAATCCAACATGTGAACCTTGCCTTTGCTTTCCTTTTTGAACATGCATGTGGGAATAGGATCTTGTGCTCACTGAAGATTCTTTTAGTCTTTGGCTGCCCCCATGGCAGGTGGTAATAGCCACTTTAAAACATTGAGATCAGTGTAGTAAAAAAGATTTATGAATATTAATTCTTTTTATAGCAGGTCATAATGTGAGCTGGAGAACAAACAGGGTATGGTTTCATTCCAGCACTTTACTGAAAACAAGAATGGGGTTGCATGTTGTGGAAAATATTAGTTGGAGATGCTGGTTTGAAAACCAATTTGTTGAGAATGGCTTTGACTATAACTTGCCAGACACCCTGAATTTGTAGAGTCTCTTATGGAGAATAAGGATCACAAATTTTATAGCTGTCACGTTGTTCATAATCACCAGCTTTATCCAAAGAAAGTTTAAAAGTGTGTGCTTGAAATGCAGACCCTAAAACACTAAAGTGCCTAATATGAAGAAGAAAAATGACAGTCCTTTGCAAATTTTCTAGAGCTATAGTTTAAAAAGTTGAGTGCTTTCCCTGGCTGGTCACTTCTCTATAAGCCTAGTGTGGACTTTATCTTTACCCCTTCCATAAAATGATGTTCACGAAAGTCACCAGGTTGCTAAATTTGGTAGCCTTTCTTTGCCATTTTTGCAGTATTTTGACATCCTTGACCCTTTTTTCTCTGACATTCTCCCTTCCCTCCCTGCCAGCAAGAAAAACCCTCAAAGGCTCTCTCGGACTGGGTTCACTCAGGTTACCAGGGTTCAAATCTCAGCTCTACCTCTTACTCCCTAAGTGACTTTGGGCAAATTAATTCACCTCATTGTCATTATCTACAAAGTGGGAGTAACATACTCACCAGGGTGAAGGATTCAGTGTATATCAAGTACTTAGAATAGTATCTACTACATTGCAAGTACTCAATTAATACTTTCATTGTTTAATAACATTGCAAGGTCAAAGATAAGCCTGCCCCTACCTGTTAATTTTTGAATGATATGTTTTTGATACCTGAGCTGAGTCATCAGTTTCTTTTTTTTTTTTTTTTATAATTTTATTGAATCATAATTCTGTACATTGGTGCAATCATAGGGCACGATTCATATACATTCAGAAATGTTTTGATCGTACTGTTACACTTAGCCTTCATGGCATTTTCTTGATCACTATATAAAGACATTGATACTCTACATTTAATAAGTTTCCCCAGTACCCTGCTAAGATGCACCGTAGGTGTGATCCCACAAATTGCCCTCCCTCCACCCATACTCCTCCCTCCCCTCCCTTCCCTTTCCCCTTTCCCTGTATTCCTATGCTATAATTGGGTTTTAGCCTTCATATGAAAGCTATAAATTAGCTTCATATTAGGGCTGAGTACATTGGATATTTTTTCTTCCATTCTTGAGATACTTTGCTAAGAAGAACATGTTCCAGC
>CAUYON010142772.1:0-16910 GCA_963573935.1 Arctocebus calabarensis | reverse complement strand
GGCTAGAGTATAGTGGTATCATCATAGCTCAGTGTAACCTCAAGCTCCTGGGCTCAAGTGATCCTCCTGCCTCAGCCTTCCTAAGCAGCTGGTACTATAGGTGTGTACCACAATGCTGACTTAATTTTCTTTTTTTTTTTTTGAGATAGAGCCTCAAGCTGTCACCCTGGATAGAGTGCTGTAGCATCACAGCTCACAGCAACCTCCAATTCCTGGGCTCAAGCGAGTTTCTTGCCTCTGCCTCTCAAGTAGCTGGGACTACAGGCGCCCACCACAACACCCGGCCATTTTTTGGTTGCTGCTGTCATTGTTGTTTGGCAGCCCGGGCTGGATTCGAACCCGCCAGCTCAGGTGTATGTGGCTGGCGCCTTAGCCCGTTGAGCCACAGGCGCCGAGCCAGAAAGTCATAATTCTTGATAATGAGAAAGCCAGACTAGATTATCTTCTTTGCTCTAAAAATGATTATGTTTCCAATCTCCAGTTGGTGGTCTTTAAAAGTTAATTTTTTTACTTGAAGATAGTGGTTAAGTCCACTATCTTCTAAAGGACATACAGTGAACTCTTTCCTCTCATGGAGACTATAATTTCCCACTGCTAATATTTTCTCATCCTTTCAGAACAAGTCTGGACATAAATAAGGAACTGTCCCTTGTTTTAAAAATAAAATGCAAGAACATATTCTTCACCTAAGCGCTGTATTTCTTAGTGATTCTGTATTATGTTATTTTTCACGAATATATAATATTTTGTTGCGTGATTTATATTGTATTTCATGTAATTACTTTTCTATTAATAGATTCATATAGATTGTTTCCAGGGTTTTGCTGTTTAAATAGTGCTATATTTACTGCACAGTTGCGATGTAAGAAAAGAAAATCTTTTGAAATGTATTGTAATAGGATTTAGACGGCTGCATTTTGCTTCAGAGGTTTGGTTGTTGTCCTTTCTCTAGTCAGGGAAGCAGTGGGAGTGAAGAAGGACAAGGAAGTCTGCAGCTGGCCGTGCCCAGTTAACTTTCACTGTGAAGATGAGCTCTTCTGATTTTAAAGTAGCATTCATCATAGAAAATTTGGATATATTAAGATATAGCTTAAAAACTACCTATTTGGAACCCCTCCATCACTTGGAAATGAAACCTTGTGTTGTGATGTTTTCCCCTAGTTTTTTTTTTTTTTTTGAATTGGGAATTATATTGTACATTCTGTTTTATAAATATTATTAGTGAATTATTGTATTATGATACACCTTTAAATATCTTGCACACATGAAATTGATTTTTATATTTTCAGAGGATATTTTTTTCATGCTGTCTACAAATTGTAGATTATGCATTATTCAGAAATACTTTCAGCATTTTCATTTACTCAAAGGAAAGTGTTTTGCTTCAACATTCTTTGAATTGTATAAAGCAACTACATTATGTCAGTGTAGGGTAGCCACAAAATACCTGAAACTGACTATTCTATGTAAATGGAGTAAATAAATTACTCACGGATTGGTTCTTTAAAAATCAAGATGTCTATAAACATGCTAAAATGTTTTTTATAAATGTTTAGCACTTGATTTGGGTATTTTTTTTTTAATTCTGAGAGCTTAATGAAATCTAAACTATATATACCTTACTGTTTAAACACCTTATTTTGTTAACACTAAATTTAGTGAAGAAACTGCTTTTTTTTTTCCTCATTAAAAACATCTTTGTAAATAGCATTTGTGAAAGTTTGGTCCTACTTAATTTTTAGAGAGGATGAGCGCGTCTACAGCTCAGGGTGCACGGAGTGGTTTGCTCCTGTGCAGTGGTTTCCTGCGGTTAGGTGACAGGCGAGAGACCCGCGGGGAGCAGGCACAGGCTGCCAGGTCAGTCATCCCAAGAGTACTCGGCTGTTTGGTGGGACCGGTATGTAAGTGCTACTAGGACTCTCTAAAGAGTTTTCTAGACCTTCAGAGTTTAAAAGGTAAACTATGTTTTTCACTATGAGTAGAATAATTGAAACCGAAAATATGTTGAGTCTTCCTGTCTTTCACCTCCACTCCTCACTTCCCAATATCCTCCTGTCCACAGTCTCCTTCTGGGGTTCTGCACAGACCCTCAGACCTGTTTTCCCTGTGCTAACCCCTTTCTTGTTTTGTTTCAAGCACAAGTTAGAGCTTCTCCTCTCCCCCTTACTGCGTGTCTGAGATAGTGGAACATGTATGTAGACAGACCCACCATGTTCTTTTAACGAGCTGTATGATATGATACGATACGATACCCCACGTGTCGGGTTTCCAGGGCTTTATGCAGCTGCCTGTGTTCTCTGTTATCCATGTGCTCATAGCTGAAGAATGACCAGACTCACGAAAGCCAGGCAGGTGTGAAGCAGGGTGCTGAGAAAGGGGAAAGGTAGGTTTACAGAGCAAGATATGTTCGCTGAAGACAGTCAACAGGCCTCGGTTGTCCCAACAAAAGGGCAAAGAGGATGGGTAGTGACCCGTGGTTCTGTTTCTTACTGTCTGAATCAAGCCCACCTTGTGGTTCCGAGGTCACTTTGGAGTCTTAATTGTGCCAGGGGACCTCCCACAGGGCCTCTGTGAGAGCCCATTGAGGGGGTGTGGACTGCTTTTAGATTTAAGCTAATGACATGATAATTAGTCTTAAGGCCAGTCTTGGTCAGTCTCCAGACTCCGCTGTACCTGTTGCTGGGCAGAGTCCTCTACATCTCTTGCGGTTGGCAGCTGAGTTTGATTGTTAGATTGATAGCGGGATTCTCTCCTCCCCAGGTGTGAGCAGTCACTTGGGACAGAATTAAGGTGAGGTGGGGGTGTGGCCCCCATCCCCTCTACCTTTTCTCAGATTTCCAGCTGTCTACCTAACAGCGTGTAATGAATGTTCTATAACTTATTTAGCTGCCATCTATTTTAATGGTCATTTAACTTGTTTTCAGTTTTTTGCTAATTCAGATAACACTGCCATGACTATCCTTGTATATGTGCCAGTAATAACTGTAGGTTCAATTTCTGGAAGTGAAATGGCTGGGTCAAAGGCTACGTACATTTTACTAGATACTTCCAAATTGCCCTCAAGGTAGTATCCATTTCTGAAAAGTGGTGGTTGTCCTGTATCTTCACCTGCATGATGTGTTATCTGACTGTTTATGTTTGCCAAGTAGAAAGGTGTAAGAGCCTCATTTTGTTGTAGTTTTTTGTTTGTTTTAGATACAGCTTTTTTCTGTATCACCTAGGCTAAGTGCAGTGGCAGGACCATAGCTCACTGCAACCACCAATTCCTCTGCTTGAACGATCCTCCCATCTGCGCCTCCTAAGTAGGTGGAACTACAGGCACACATCACCACTCCTGGGTAATTTTTAGAATTTTTTTGTTTTTTACTTTTTTGAGAGAGTCTCACTATGTCATCCTCGGTAGAGTGCGGTGGCATCACAGCTCACAGCAACCTCCAACTCTTGGGCTTGAGTGATTCTCCTGCCTCAGCCTCCCAAGTAGCTGGGACTACAGGCGCCCGCCATAACACCCAGGTATTTTTTTTTTTTTTTTTTTGCAGTTGTCGTCGTTTATCTGGCCCAGGCCAGGTTCAATCTCACCAGCATCGGGTATGTGACTGGCACGTGACCACTATGTGCTACAGAAGCCGAGCCAATTTTTAGATTTACTTATTTATTTATTTATTTATTTTTTGAGACAGAGCCTCAAACTGGCACCCTGGATGGAGTGCTGTAGCATCATAGCTCACAGCAACCTCCAATTCCTGGGCTCAAGCGAGTCTCTTGCCTCCACCTCCCAAGTAGCTAGGACTACAGGCGCCCACCACAATGCCCAGCCATTTTTTGGTTGCAGCCATCGTTGTTTGGCGGGCCCGGGCTGGATTCGAACCCGCCAGCTTAGGTGTACGTGGCTGGTGCCTTAGCCCGTTGAGCCACAGGCGCCGAGCCAATTTTTAGAATTTTTTACAGAGACGAGGTTTCATTAAGTTGCCCAGGCTGGCCTCAGACTCCTGGCCTCAAGTGATCATGTTGCTTTGTCCTCTCAAAATGCTGGTATCTTAGGTATGAGCCAAAGTTTCTGGCCATTTTTATATTATTACAGCGTGCATTTACAAATAATTGTTATAACATTACAAATGTTCCGTCTGGTCACTTGTCTTTAACTTTCTGTCAATTTCACTTTCAGAAGTTGACAGTTGGTTATATTTTTCTGTGTAAAAAGTTTTAATTCTGGGTGGCGCCTGTGGCTCATCGAGTAGGGCGCCAGCCCCACATACCAAAGGTGGCGGGTTTGAAACCAGCCTCGCTGAACTGCAAAACAGAAAAATAGGCGGGCATTGTGGCGGGCGCCTGTAGTCCCAGCTACTCTGGAGGCTGAGGCAAGAGAATCGCCTAAGCCCAGGAGTTGGAAGTTGCTGTGAGCTGTGTGACACCATGGCACTCTACCGAGGGTGATAAAGTGGGACTCTGTCTCTACCAAAAAAAAAGTTTTAATTCTTACCCAAATTTGTCACTTAAGAATTCAGTAGCTGTAGTTTGGGAATGAATGCATAGCATGGACTGTGCACAGTCTGTGTTGCTGGGTGGGTTTCTGTGTGCTGAAGTGCTTTGTGCAGTTTGTGGGATTATTCATTTTTAGCAGCATGGTGAAATTTAAATTTCAGAAGTTGACAGTGATTTTCCTGGTGTGAGCCATCAGTAGGTGTTCATAATTGTGATTTAGGCTCAGGCCCAGAGGTTTTAGAGGTTAAAAAAAGTCTGAAGGTGAAGAGTATCTAACAAACGGAAGATACCAGTTACAATTAGGATTGTCATGTATCTCCGTATGTAATAATTATGTTTATGAGTCACTGGAGTAGGCTTTTAGTTTGTAGTTTTTATGCTCACTGCAAAGAAAAATCAAATAAATATGAAGTTTTTGAAATTACCCTAAGTGAATGAACCTGTCCCCTTATGTGCCAAATTATACCATGAAACCATTCACTCAGACTTTATTTTGAAACCATAGGCGTACTGCTGACAACCTCTGCCGAATTTGGGGAACAAACAGGAAAGAAGTCCGAACAGCCTGAGTCTAGTCACAGAGTGGGGGCGGGGGTGATGTGGAAATGCAGATGAGGCGACGCTGCATTGCTGTGTGTGCGAGGGCCGGAGCTGCTCAAGGAGATGGTTGGAATGACGTTTAGTGATGAAGCACTTGCAAGTGCTGGGCGAGGTCCCCTGGCTCATATGTAGCCCTTGTGCATTTATTGGTGGGGACCAATACGTAGAGCAGCTGCTCTCCCTCTGGAGACAGAGTTGGTCCTGCTCGCTGCAGGTTAATGAGCCCTGATAGTGTGAAGTCAGCCACTCCTGAGCTGAACAGACACAATCTTTTTTAACTGCTAAATTAGAGGAATTCTGTTAATTCTGTTGATGACTTCATGACAAACAGTGGCATGGACCCCAAGTGTGATGTAATGGGAAAAGCTGAGATGGCGTGTTGGTTTCACACAGGATTTGTTCCAGTGTGCTGTAGCACAGAAACTTGACCCCAAACAAAACCTCCCTTTTGGATATAGTCTTACCAAGGATGGTTGGTTCAAACATGGCCCCAGCCTGCTAAAACAGCAATGACAACGGCAACCAAAAAAAGCTGGACGTTGTGGTGGGCGCCTTTAGTCCCAGCTCCTCAGGAAGCTGAAGCAAGAGAATCACTTAAGCCTAAGAGTCGAAGGTTGTTGTGAGCTGTGACTCCACAGCACTCTACCAAGGGCGACAAAGTGGGACTCTGTCTCAAAAAAAAAAAGTTCTCTCCAAACAGGTGTCAAGTCCTCACTCCTGTTAAAGTCAGATGACCCTTGCTTTAAGCCTCAGGAAGTCTTGGGTGGCAGTTACCAGCACCCACTTCTGTCTCACGCTGAAAGCCCTCAGCAGAATGTCCCCGAACTCTTACTTCAAGAAAAGTTCTCTTGGTTCAGCGCCTGTGGCTCAACGGGCTAAGGCGCCAGCCACGTACACCGGAGCTGGCGGGTTTGAATCCAGCCTGGGCCTGCCAAACAACAATGACAACTACAACCAAAAAATAGCTGGGCGTTGTTGCATGTGCCTTAGTCCCAGCTACTTGGGAAATTGAAGCAAGAGAATCTCTTGACTCCAGGAGGTGAAGGTTGATGTGAGCTGTGATGCCACAGCACTCTACCCAGGGCAAAAGCTTGAGGCTCTGCCTCAAAAAAAAAAAAAAAAAAAGAACCTGCACAGGGATCAAAGACTTAAAAGACACTTTTTAAGAGCTGTATTATCTAAATATAAATGTATGCTTGTAACAGCCACTGATGAATAGAGAAGAGCTTTTCTGTTAAAAAAACAAAAAAACCAGAATCGCTCCATCTAATTTTTCATCTGACTTCTCATTTTCCTTATAGTTGCCTTGCTGAACTTCTTTCAGTTTTTGGAGGTAGAAATTGTTTCCTCCATTTGAACCACTCAACAGTTATACTCAAACTTATACATCCTTCTGGTTTTTACCTTAATTTTCACTTAATTCAACCTCTGAAGCATGATTAGCCCCCTGTCACATGTAAGAGGTTGGACAATTAAATTTGCAAATTCATCCTACAAAAAGTTCCAAATACCTCATTGCTGCATATCACATTGGCCACCTTCAAAGTACTCACCTTAGGAAGCTATACACCAGCACCTAGTCCACTCTTCAAAGCACTTTTGGAGCTCTTTTTCTGGAATGGCCATCGGAGCTGTCATCATTCAATTAAGCTTATGAACTCAAGCTAAAAAAAAAGTGCTGATTGCAATGGCAAGGACATCCAGCACTATACTGAATAGCAGATGGCTGCAACAGCCATCCTTGTCTAGTTCCAGTTCTGAGTGGAAATGCTTTCAGTTTTACTCAGAGTATTCTAATGGGGACAGAGGAGGTCAAACTCTCATTATATGTGGATGACATGTTCTTATACTTAGAAAAGCCTAGGGAATCAACTATAAAACTATTAGTCGAGGTGAAGGAATGTAGCAGTGTCTCAGGATAAAAAATCAGTGCCCACAAATCAGCATTCTTCATATGCCAATAACTGTCAGGCTGAGAATAAAATGAAAGTCTCTACTTTTATAGTAGATCTAAAGAAGATGAAATAGCTAGTAATATATCTAACAAAGAGTGAAATATTTCTATAAAGAGAACTATGAAACCTTGAGAAAAGAAGTAGCATAAGACATTAAAAAATGGAAGAACATATCATGTTTATGACTGGGAAGAATCAGCATGACTAAAATGTCCAAACCATCCAAAGCTATCTACAAATCTAATTGAATCTCCATCAAAGCGTGAATGTTGTACTTGGGATAATTTTAAAAAACAATACTTCATTTCATATGGACCCAGAAAAAAACCCAAATAGTTAATATGATTCTTAGAAGTAAGAACAAATATGGAAGCATCATGTTACCAGATTTTAGGTTATACTACAAATCTGTAGTGGTCAAAACTGCATAGTACTGGTACACAGATACAGATCTATGGAATGGAATAGAGAATCAAGAGATGAACCTGGAGACACATTGCTGCTTAATCTTTGATAAAGCAAACAAAAGCATGCACTGGGGGAAAAAAAATAACAAAATCCTATTTAATAAATGGTTGCAGGAGAATGGGTTAGCCACATGTAGAAGACTGAAATTGGACCCACACCTCTTATGATTGACAAAAATCGATTCTTATTGGATACAAGATTTAAATTTAAGATATAAAACATTAAAAGTCCTATAAGAGAGATTAGGGAAAATGTTTAAAAGTATTGGCCTGGGAAAGGCTTTTCTGAGGAAGACTCCTCTGGCAATTGCAGCAATACCAAAAATAAATAAATGAGATTTAACCAAGCTAAAAAGCTTTTGCATAGCTAAGGATACCACAACCAGAACAAACAGACAGCCCTCAGAATGGGAAATTTTTGAATGTTACGAATCTCACAAAGGCCTGATAACTAGAATCTTACAGAGAACTCAAATTAATCAACAAGAAATGAAAAACAACCCTATTTCTAAGTGGGCAAGAGACTTTAATAGAAATTTCTCTGAGAATGACAGATGAATGGCCAAAAAACGCATGAAAAAATGCTCATGGTCTTTAATCATCAGAGAAATGTTAAAAAAAAAACAAACACTCAGACATATCATCTAACTCCAGTAAGATTGCCCAACATCACAAAGTCCCAAATCTTCAGGTGCTGGTATGGATGTGGAGAGAAGGGAATCCTTCTACACTGCTGGTGGGATTGCAAACTAATACAACCTTTATGGAAAGAAGAATAGAGAATTCTTAAAGAACTAAAAGCCAACTTTCCATTTGCTCCTGCAAGTCCATTGCTAGGTATCTACCCAAAAGACAAAAATCTTTTGACCACAAAGACATTTGCACCAGAATGTTCATAATTGCCAGATCTGAAGCAAACCCAATACTCATCAACCCGTGAATGGTTTAAGAAAAGGTGGCATGTGTATACCATGGAGTACTACTATTTAGCCATAAGAAAAGATGAAGACCTTATATCTTTTATGTTTACCAGGATGGACTTGAAACATATTATTCTTAGTAAAGAATCTCAAGAATGGGAAAAAGAAATATCCAATGTTCTTAATACTAATATGAAACCAATATATAAACAATTACATGCCCATACAAATGATAAAACACAAACATAGTCTAGCAAGGGGAGGGGAGAGGCAGGAGAAGGGAAAAGAAAGGACGAAGCCTATCAGAAGGAAAGGGAGGACGATGGCCAGATCTCATGTAATGTGCACAATGTGAAGGTGTTCAGCATGGCCCCTGGGTGAAGGCCTCAACTATCACTTGAACTTTACCTTGGAAGTGAGAACAATGTAACCTAAAATTTTTTACCCTTATGTTAATTTGAAATAAAAAAAAGGACTAAAAAATTATAAAATACTTGAGGAGAAAAGTGCTTTGAAGGATGGACTACACACTGACATTGGTGTATAGCTTCTGAAGGGGAGTACTTTGAAGACACTTGTAAAGATATTAAGCCATGAAGTATATGTCACTTTTTCTAGAATAAGTTCACAAAGTTAGTTGTCTAACCTCATATTTATTCATTTTGTAGTTCTCCTTCATGTCACATGTCAAAACATAATTGTATCATTTGTCTAATATCTTCTTGATTAGATCCAGACTGTATCATTCCTGTATTCTCACTGCCATGATGGTACTTACCATAAGATACATCTTTAGTATCTATTTGGTCAGTGAAAGAATGACTAGATGAGTCGAGATAATAGATATGTTCACGACAACAATCTCTTTTTGTGTTGTATATGTAATTTGTGGCCACCAAGTTAGATCCATTTCTGGCTTCTTTATACATATTCTCTTTCAGTGCCCTCATAGCCATCCCTAAGTACCTTTATTGCTCTGTATTACTTCATCATTGATATTTCCAACTTAATAGAGGGCTGCTTCATTTGTTGGATATTGAGGCATACTCCAGTTTCAGGGGAGGCTTTGGAAGTTTGAATCCAGAAATACCAAATTAGCACTTAGTAATGAAACTCGAACTGTTCTCTACAGTTTTTTTTTTTCAGTTTTCAATCTTACATTAAGAAAAAAAGAAAAAAGTATTTTTTAAGAAAAAAATCCTTTAGTGTCAAAGAATTATCTAAAAAGAGTGCTTATAAAAGTTTATGTGAACACTGAGGCTCAATTAAGCCATGGGGTGTCCTAAGGAAAACTAGACTTAGGACTCATTAGTAAAGAAGCCTGATAAGCATCAGAGGAGATTTTGGCAGCAAACAACATAAGGAAGTCCAGGCATTCACATGGTAGCATCAGCAAAATACAATGGTGGCAGAGAAAAGTCTTGGCAGATGGTAGAACACGTAACAAAGGGGTTGAGAAAATAGAATTGGCTGAAATTAAGCAAATGAAACCAACATTAAGAGATAGGATTCTTTAAAAGATGAACATGTCACAATCTTAGGTACAGAAAAGCACAAACAAGAGAACAAATGAGAAGAACCTGGGTGGAAGTTGAAGAATGGTTGCCAAAACAAAGTAAATTATGTGAACAAGGACTCAAAAATCTAGTGAAGAATAAGAGCAAATAGCAATGAGAAAAAACTGATGGTTGTACATAGAACTCTTCTCAAAATTGGCCTGGACTTACTTTAAGATAGAAAGTCATAGAACTTATGATTATAAGTAGGACAAATAAGAAAATGCGCTGAATTCTGAAATTCATTGTATTAATAGTCACAAAGACACATGTATATTTTTATGCTCAGCAACTATCCTGAGAATGTAGTAATTTCTTAAATATATATTTATTTCAGCTCTGTTGATGTTATAATTAAATACAGTTCAGTATATACAGGTCACGATGAAAACACAAAAAGGAAAGTCAGTAATAATGATAACAAAGTGTTTCCTGGAGGCAGCAACATTTAAGTGAATCATAAAGATAGTTTTACATGAAAGACAGGTAAGCATGACATCACTAATTAATACTATAAGGAAACCTAATGCCAGTAACAATCCAAAACATCTGAACAATAAAATTAATAAACTTGAGCTAATAAAAGATGGGCAGTCAAAAACACCCAACAACTGCAAAAATACATATTCATTTTAATCAATTTAAATGTCAACAAATCCTAAAGGATTAAATTAAGAATACAATTTTACTATAATCCAATTAAGTAAAGCAGCCACAGCTAAATATGGTTTATAAATTTCAACTTTAATCAAACTAGAAAGAGGAGAAAGTATTATTATTCAGATAAAATATACTTGTTCAGAATCAACACAAACACCATAATTAATGTGACTTTCTCTTTGATATTAAGAACAAATAAAAAAATACTCTCTTTAACATTCTATTCAAGATTACACTGGAGATTATACTCAGTGAGAGGAAAAAAGAAGTAAAAGCTTAGCATTGGAGTTGAAGAGGAAGAAAGAAAGAACTATCCTTTTTTTGAAATCACGGATATTTTTTATATCTGTGAAAATATAAAATTCTTAATAAATTACTTCAATTAATATATTTACAAATGTTGCTGCATGTAAAATCAAGTGATATAACAAATTGCTTTTTTGTGCATCAAAACAAAGACAAAATTAAACATAAAATTTAGTATTTACAATAAATCAAAACATTAAACTTAGTATTTACAATTAATCAAAATATTAAATATTAAAAATAGAATTATCTAGCACAGGATTGAGCTATATCCTGAAAGGCCAATCATGACTTTTAGTCAAAATAAGGCTGAGATGTCTAGATAGTGATTCATAACCTGCTATGTCAAGGTGAAAATCCTCTGAAGGAACCTTGTACAGTTTATGTGCACTGCTCAGGAATGCATGGAGTGAGAGTTCTCATCTGGCCTCATCATTTACACAGCCTGCTTTTAACTATGCAATCAGTAGGATAAAAGATTCCTCAGTGAACTTGTGATCAGTCTCCCTTGGAATTTAGGTAGCTCACACTTAACTTAGTGGTTCATAATTCAAAAATAAAATATATTCTGTGTTAATAGATAGTACCCTGTGGGCTGTGTCTAGAGGTCTGGACTCCTCAAAGATTACGAATGTTTTCATAAGCAATCTTTACTGTATCATTAGCTTTATTAAAATCTTAATGTGTATACTTAGCAATTTCTTGAGTCTTTTCAATCAAGCAATTCTGTGCAATTATTACATTGAGTAATAATTATAAAGTTAATATGCAAAGATAATAATAAATCATGTTAAAGAAAAATAAAATCCACATAAACATACAAAATTGTGTTTTTTTATTAAAAGTCTCAATATTGTCAAGATGTCAATGCTATAATTAATCTAAAGTTTTAATATAAACTAGTATTAAAATCAAAATTGGCCATAAAATTTATTTCTGCCTAAAATATTTATAGGGACATGATTTATTTTCATAAAATCAAAACCCCCCACAAAAACTCAAACTATAAAACCCAATAAAACATATGAAACAATGATTTTCAGAAGAACAGTTTGAACAGAATGTGATCTCTAACAGAAAAGAAATGAGCAAGGTACATTCTGTAATTTTCACAGATTCCTGCCACAGCACAGGACAGTAGAATCCAAGAAGGGCTCCATGGTCTCCTTTATTTGAGTAAACATAAATTGAATTGTAGGAAGTCAAAGACAGATAAAAACTACAGAGCTTATTACCAGAGAGAAGAGAGGTAAATACACACATACAAAAACAGGAGGGAGAGAGGGCAGGAAGGTATTTTTGTTAACCATCATTTTTCCCTCATGTGTGTGCCTGGAAATGATTCTGTACATATATGCAAGGAAAATATTCTAGGCTGAAGATGAAATCACATATGTGCAAGGAAAATATTCTAGGCTGAAGATGAAATCACTGAAAATTAGTAGATCAATCAATTCCCAGAGCTCATACTGGGCTGAGAACTGTTGATGTTCCTCCAGAGCAGAAAAAAAATTCATAATACATAGAAAATCAGTCAGACTCCTAAGAGGATTATCGGTTCAATGATGGCACTAAATTTGCTGTACACCAACAGCTGTCGTAGGACAACTCTACTAAATCTGAGAAAAAAACTATTAAATTGATTTTGAGTAAATTAACTCTGTGCCTAAACAAAATTTAGTACAATTATAAGAATAAAGAATACAACAAAAGACAGAATCTAACAATGAAAACTTAATAAAATTTATCATCTAACCAAATTTTGAATCCAAAATATGACCCATAACTAGAAGACAAACCTATCAATAGAAAAAGATCTACAAATTACAAAAACGATAGAACTTAAAAACCACAGATAAAAATACAGTATCAAAGGGTAGGTGACAAACAAGATAAATTAAGTACAAAGGAACATAGAACAAATAACAAGAGATTTCCCAGATACCACACAAGGAACAATTAAGTAGCATCATGTTTCAAAAACTGAGATAAAAATAATACAAATAGCTTACAATTATTGCCTCAGGAAAAAAATTTTTTTTTAATTGAGGGTCAAATAAAGCTGCTTTCAAACCAAAACAATCCGAGATAACATTCTACTAGATTATCTGAATTATAAAATGTCTCTCACTGGATAAAAGACTTAAACTTAAGACATGAAACGATAAAGATTCCTGGAGAGAGTGCAGGGGAAATACTTGAAGAAATTGGCCTGGGAGAATATTTTATGAGCAGGACCCTTGGGCAATTGAAGCAACAACAAAAGTACATTACTGGGATCTGATCAAACTAAAAAGCTTCTGCACTGCCAAGAACATAGTAAGCTAAGCAAGTAGACATCCCTCAGAAAGGGACAAGATATTTATTTGCAGGTTATACTTCTGACAAAGGTTTGATAACCAGAATCCACAGAGAACTCAAAATTATTAATAAAAAAAGAACAAGTAATTCCATTTCATTGTGGGCAAGAGACTTGAACAGAAGTTTCTCTGAAGAAGATAGGTACATGACCTACAGACACATAAAAAAAAAAATGCTCATCATCTTTGATCATCAGAGAAATGGAAATCAAAACCACTTTGAGATGTCATCTAACTCCAGTAAGAGTGACTCACATAACAAAATACCAAATCTGCAGATGTTGGCGTGTATGTGGAGAAAGAGGAAGACTTCTGCACAGCTGGTGTGAATGCAAGCTAATACATACGTTTTGGAAAGAAAAAGAGTAGACCTGCCATTTGATTCTATGATTCCTCTACTAGGTATATATCCAAAAGACCAAAAATCATTTTATAATAAAGATATTTGCACCAAATTATTCATTGCAGCTCAATTCATAAGAGCCAAGTCATGGAAGAAGCCCAAGTGCCCATCAACTCATGAAGGGATTAATAAATTGTGGTATATGTATACCATGGAATATTATGCAGCCTTAAAAAAGGATGGAGACTTTACTCCTTTTATGTTTACATGGATGGAGCTGGAACATAGCCTACTTAGTAAAGTTCTCAAGAATGGAAGAAAAAAATGTCCAATGTACTCAGTATTATTATGAAACCCATTTACAATCACTCACACTTTCATATGAAGAATAGATCACTACCATGGCCCAGGATGAAGGAGAAATGAGGGGGGGATGGAAGAGGAGGGTGAAGGTCAGATTGAGGGAGGGTGAATGGTGGGATCACACCTATGGTGCATAATGCAAGGGTACATGTTAGATTTATTAAGTATAGAGTAGAAATGTCTTAATGCAATAATTAAGTAAATGAGATGTGGTATATATTAACCAGTGTGATTTAAGCATTCCAAATTCTATAGGAAATCAGCACATTGTACCCCATAAATGCCTTAATGTATACATGAAAAAATAAAGAGGAAAAATTGTAGGGATAGACAATGGTTATAAAGCTCTCAGTTTGCCCAAACACTGCACATAGCAGGGTTATGCTGTGTTGTCCAGGTTGACCTCAAACTTCTGGTCTCACGGGATCCTCCTGCCTTACCCTTCTAAGTAACTGGGACTATAGGTATGAGGCACCATCCACCCACCTAATATTTTTTCCTTTGTTGATATACTGGAATCTGGATCACTTTTCCTGGGGTTTCTTGTGCTAGCCTTATGGCTTTGTTATTGCTATTAAATGCAATTTTTATCTATCATTTCTTTTTTTAACAGCTTTATTGTGGTATAATTTGTTATCCTCAAATCCTTTCATTTGACGTACACAATTTGAATAATTTGGACAAATGCAAAGATCTTTTTAAAGGAAAAAAATTTCAAAGGAAGTTATTCTGGTATAATAAAAATGGGATCATATGAAGAATGACACAGAGGAGGATAAATGAATGAGTTAATGTGTAAGTTGATGCTCAATTTTAAAATATTTTTTAAAAATAATAGGGATATTTTTGATTATAACAATTTAAAGGAGTGACAATTAATTTTGCTTTACCAAAATAAGTATAAATAAGTATCCAATATATAAAGGTATAAAATAAGCATAAAATGTGTGTAAAACAAGTATAAAGATAAATTATAAATTTCAGTTTACTATCAGAAATGGTTTAAGGTAAAAAGTTGTTGTATTACATTTTTAACTTTTCTGTAAATTTCAGATATTATCAATTAAAATGAAAACAAGCAGTAAAGAAAGAGGGTAAACAATCATAGTTTTAATATTTAAATACTGAGTAATTTATAGGATCATACAGAAAATAAGCTAGGCTATAAAGACTTCAATAATACTACTAGTAAAACTAATTGACATATAGACCAATCTACCTAACATTAGCAAAATACACATCCTTCTCAAGCATGCATCAAACATTCACATGACAATATGATAGGACATAAAACTAATATCAAAATAGTTTTAATTGTCATTTCCCTGATGGTTTGTAATTTGGAGGTTTTTTTAATACCTATTAGTCATTTGTATTTCTTCTTTGGAGAAATATCTTCTCTCATTCTTTGTTCATTTTTTAACTTAATTTTTATTAAATCATAACTGTATATATTTATGGGGTACAATGTGATGATTTGATATACAATGTTAGAATAATTAAATCAAAATAATGTTGCGCAATCTTCACCTCATTAAATCAGGTTGCTTTATTGCTACTGGGTTGTTTGAGTAACTAATGTGGAATATTAACCTTTTATCAAATGTACCTGTTTTCTCCTATTCCACAGGTTGTCTCTTTGTTGCTTATTTTTTGTTGTTGTTTAGTTTTTTGTTTGTTTGTTTGTTTTTTGCTGTGCGTAAACTTCTTGGATATCACCTAACACCTGTTAAAAGGGCTATTATGAAGGGGCACAGGGTGGAGAGCTATTTGCCATACCTTTTGTGTGTGGCACAAGACCACAAGAGAGACTCTATCTACCAAAATCGAACATTTTGACCAGGTTGTTTGTATCCTCACATTAACCTGATAGAAATTTACTTTTCAATTTAAAAAAAAAGGACAAAATATAAAATGTGTTGGTGAGGTTGCAGAGAAAAGGGAATACTTGTGCACTTGGTGAGAACCCAAATTAGTATAGCTAGCTCTTTGGGGAAACCATATGGAGTTCCTCAAAAAATTAAAAATTACATTACCATATGAGTTAGCAATCCCACTATGTTCGATAAAGCATTATTCATGATAGGAAAGAAATGGAAGCAACCAAAGTGTTTGTAAAGGAATAAAGGAATGTAGTTCATATGCACAATTGTATACTCTTTAGCCTTAAAAAGAAGGAAATCCTGTCTTTTTCCACAACATGGGTAAACCTGAATGACATTATGCTACGTGAAATAAGTCAGGCACATAAAGACAAATACCGCATGATCTCACTTTTATGTGTAGAATCTATAAAGTTAAACTCATAGAAGCAAAGAATAGAATGGTAGTACTAGAGGCTGGGGTAAGGTAGGAACTGGGGAAATGTTGGCTAAAGAGTATAAAATTTCAGTCAGACAGGAGGAATATTTTTTTTTATCCTCTTATAATTTATTTAATTGTGTACACATCAGACTCTTACTCCAGCGGACCATAGCTTCTCGTGTGGAAGCTTTGAAATTTGATGGGCTATAGGGCTAATCTTGTCTTGAAGCTGCATCTTCATCCTTATAGGTCTTAGATCAATGCAGATAGCATTTTCATTGTTTTTGTAAGACTTCCCACTTCTTTTTTTTTTTTTTCCCAGTGTAAGGCAATTTATTTACAGAAAACACTAAAGCTCCTGGTAGAGAGAGAGAACTCAAGTGAGGAGAGAAACGTTCTCTCCGTTTCTCTCCCCGTCTTTCCCCATCTCCCCATTTAGGCTTTTAGTCTCGGAGTATATATAGGTGTATGGGTTCCTTGGCCAGGAAACAAATGAGCACAGTCCCTTCCCCGGGGGGGGGGGGGGGGCCAAGTGTAACAAATAAAAAAATAAACAAAAAAATCCCAAACCCCAAAGCAAAAGTAAATAAATTA
>CAUYON010142750.1:0-16060 GCA_963573935.1 Arctocebus calabarensis | reverse complement strand
TTGGGCTTAAGCGATTCTCTTGCCTCAGCCTCCCTAGTAGCTGGGACTACAGGCGCCTGCCACAGCGCCCGGCTATTTTTTTGTTTTTGCAGTTCGGCCGAGGCCGGGCTTGAACCCGCCACCTTCAGTATATGGGGCCGGCACCCTGCTCGCTGAGCCACAGGAGCCGCCCGGTACGAACATCTTTAAACGGAACAGCAGGCATCCTCTTTCTTAATATTCTTTATGCCGTTCCACTGCATAACTTCTGTTGTTGTTGTTTTTTTGTCTGTCTCCCTTACTCTTTTGTAAACTTCATGAGAGTAAGAACTTTGGTTTCTGCTGTATTTCCAGCACTAAACCAGTAAGTGACACATGATAAATTCAGAGAATGAATCGATAAATCAAGTTTTAAATAGAGGAAGGGAAAAGGAAAATAATGTGGACATAAAATGTCTAGGATTGATTTTGAAAATAAACAGGACATTCTACCTTCTGACCAGTACTTTTTATACCTTGGCCCTGGAAAACCTCATTAAATACTGAAGAAACCAGAAAAACACACTCACACACATACATACATATGTATATACACATACATTTGCTATCTGAGTAATAGCATTTGGATGGCAATTCTCTAATATCCTCTCCTTGGTTCAACAAGTATTTTTGGAGGATTGACTATGTGCTGAATACTGTGTTAAATGCTAGAAATATAATTGTGACAGTAAGAAAAATGATTTTACTCTTATTATATTCACAATCTTGTAGAGGAAAGAGATAGTAGACAACTACACCAGTGACTTATTATCTAATTGTTGATTATGTAAGTATTTTAAGGAAAAAGAACAAGATGCAACAAGAAAAAACAGATTTATGTGAAATACATCCTGGCAAATTCAATCCATGGCTGGCCCTTCCTAGACCTTAAAATCATAAGAGACAGTTTATTTTATTTTTTTTTAGTTTTTTATTTTTATTTTTTTTCATGTAAGTGAATTTTATTAGTTTCATGCTAGAAACCCTGAAAAGATACTATTAATCATTATACAGGAACAATAGGCATAAACAGATTATTCAGAATAAACCATGACACATGGTTATCCCTAACTACAGAGGAACAAAACTGGAAGCAAGGAGACTTGTTGGCTTTTAAAGATGCCAGTTAATCACATCCTTTAAAATCAGACACAAGGAGCAGATGTGAATTAAAATATATTATCATCATCAGCTTTGTTTAGTTCTTTTTTAGAGACAGAGTCTCATTTTGTTGCCCTCACATGGCATCACAGCTCACAGCAACCTCCAGCTCTTGGGCTTAGGTGATTCTCTTGCCTCAGCCTCCCAAGTAGCTGGGACCACAGGCACCCGCCACAATGCCTGGCTGTTTTTTGTTGCAATTTGGCTTGGGCCGGGTTTGAACCTGCCACCCTCATTATATGAGGCCGGTGCCCTACCCACTGAACACAGGCGCCGCCCATTAGACATATTTTAGTAAGATACCACTGACTAGAATGGAATTCTATACTTGGACATCAGGCTCAAAAGAGTCACCATAGAGTTCTGTTTATTTGGTAAGAGACATATACCTGAAACTTCTAAGTGCTATCTGAACCCTCTGAGATTTCACGGGCATTACTTGCTCTCTTGCTATCAGAGTTGCTATCTCGCAACTTACAAAAGCAATAACAATAATTAGAACAAACTCTTCTCCAACCCTTGGTCTGTGCAGGGCAGTGTTCTCAGATTTTTACATACATTAACTCATTTATAGTTAGAAAGTAGCTACTTACTATTATCTCATTTCACAGGTGAGGGATTAAGTGACTTGCTCCAGGTCATACAGCCATTTAGGGGCTGAACTGGTCCTTTCAATGTTTCCCAGCTATTCATCTTTTGTATCTTACTGACCCTGGGGGTTCTGGAGGAAATAGGGAAAGTGCAGATTCCCCCCTTTTATCTTTACTATGAATTCAAATTCCCAACAAGTTGCCATTACCCAACCTAAATAAAAGTCTTTCCATTCTGTATTCAACAAAAGGATAAAGGCTCTTGCTAGAAATGTTAGTTTGGTACCTTCCATTTCTAGAATTGACACTGAAATGTAGTCTGTAAAATGTAATTACCTTTCTCTCATCTTCCTGGCTGTGTGTGAAGCATGTGGACAGCACACGAGGCTCACACATTTCCCCACCCACTGCCCTGCCATCCTGAAACCACTCAGTGACCCCGTCGGGCCCTCAGAGTTCCCACAAGCAGGAAAAGTGCTAAGTGAAGCAATGCTCTGGTCAGTGTAACAATTTTCAAAGAGAAAATTCTCCTCGCCTTTTTTTTCTGAAGGACCCTACAAAGGAGGAAGGAAAGTGATAATATATGAGACAGTTTGGGGGTCAGTACTTTAAAAAAAAACATTTTCTATGAGTGAAATTAGATATGTGAGTCTATACTAGCAGCAGTCCTCAACCAGGGGTTATTTTGCCCCCCGGGGACACTTAGCAATGTCTAGAGACATGTTTGATGGCCGCAGCTTGGGAGTGCTAGGGGCATGTGATGGGGAAAGCCAGGAAGATTGCTAGGCATCCCACAGAGCACACAGAAGCCTGTGCTCCCCCACAATCAGCCATCTAGCCCAAAATATTAGTCACGATGAGGTTGAGAAATAATATGTGGAGGTAGGGCTATAGTAAAATACTTGTTTTTAGGGTTTCTAAAATGAAACCAGTGAAAAATGTCTTCTTGAGTGTCTCCCTATGCACAGTCCTGTGATAGTTCCTAGGATAGGAAAGAACAAAGGAAAAAGACATAAAAAAAAAAATGTGACCGACTTCCGCTTCTGGGAACATGGACTAGATGCATTTTTCCCTATTCCTTCCTTTAAGCAGGATGAAAAATGCTGAACATTGAATATAAAGTAAGCACTGATGACTTGGAAAGGGTAAGGAAGCAGGCAGACCAGCCAGGGAACTTGGGACTCAAGGAACAAAAGGTGGTGAGTTCCCTGGGTTTTCCTTTTTACCTCGAATATCCCAGACTTGGTGTGCAAGAAGCTAGGATGGTGTCAGAAACATTCATAGACCCAGGAAACAGGAAGTCAAAGGACCAGGAAGATGCAGATTAGCAAGACAGAAATGTTCAGACAATTCCTCTACTGCAGCCAAGTGCACTGAAGTCTGTGTGTAGCCAGCCCCATCCATGCCAGCAAATATCAAGTGGGGAGCTAGACTTCTACCTTCCAGGCTGAGACGAGGTGCCCCAGCCTCCTTTCAGGGGTGCTCAGAAAAGGCAAACTAGGGAGCCTGGACTTTCCTCCCTGCCAGGCAATAAACGAGGGGCTCCTCCCCTTCAGCAGGGATCTTGTCAGGAGTCTGAACTCCCACCCTGCCTCTCACTCTCCTCAGTGGGTGGTGTAAGAGGAAGCTTAGTGGAGAGTTAGGACTAAGCAGTAGAATTGCCCAGCAGTAGCAAGGTCACTTCCATGGTGCTGTTGGTGGGGATAGAACCCCCACCCACATCCAGGAGCAGCAAGGAACATCACTCTCAGGTGTCAATTCAACCATGTCAGAAAAGGAAAGAGAAGAAAATTTCAAGATTTAGTGGTAAGCAAAAATTTAAACTTGACATCAAAAGCATAAACCATAAATGAAAAATTAATATATTGCACTTCATCAAAAGTTGATACTATTAATGCGTGCATTTGGAGAAAATGCATACCCTAGAGACCATATTTACTTATTTGGTCCTGTAGTCCCAGCATCTAATTCAGTATTATGCCCATAAATAGATGCTAAATAAGTTGTTGAATGAATATATGAGTACCTTTTATAAACTTAATCTGCTATATGCGATGTAATTCAATTCTGTGTTCATTGAACGTCTACTGACGGAAAGCACCGTGTTACATTTCTGAAGCACTGAATTTTAGAGAAGGGAATAAAGAAGTGAGCAAATTGCAGGGTGAGGAAAATGAAACACAATGCTAGCCTTTAGCTATTAATAATAAATATCACTGGAAAATGAACCAAAGCACCTCTAAAACTTTGGCATACCACACAAGAGAAAAACACAACTAAACTCCGAGGAGGGGGAGATGGGAGGAGGAAGTGGGGAGAGGAGAGCAGAAGAGAGGGTGCAGAGAGGGGAGGAGCGAGCAGTATTGGGCTAACCTCACCTAACTGGCACACCTCCTGGGGGCGGGGCACCACTACTACTCGGATTCTAAGTAACAAGCGCAAACGGTGTAACCTGTGTGTACCCTCAGATTAATCCGACACTAAAAAAAAAAAAAAAAAAAAACTTCGGCATACCCCAGTTGTCTACATCAGGTCTTTGTACTATAAAGAAATCACGACCCTTTCAAATAGTGTTGGCAGAGGTATAACACAGAGTGACTTCTTTCCCCGACTGTCTGTGGCGGACACCACTGGTGAATCTCAGCACCCTGCAGCACTTTGTCTAGACGCGGCCTCCAGGTTCATCTCGACAACATGCTCCAGGGAGCGCTTACCAACTGATCAGAGTCGGTCCTTGTCATAACTTCTGCATTTGAAAGATGATCCTGCTTACCTAGGCCATTTCCCCTGCCATTGGTGTTCCCTCTCCAGCCTGCTTGTGTGGAGTGTGGCGTCTTAGGGTTCTGGAGCGCAGCCGGCAGAGAAGGCTGCAGGTTTAAGGCTTCAACTGGGTCATCCTCCTTCAGAGCACTGGCTCTCAAACGGAGTATTTTTCCTAGTCCTCAATAGACACGTCAGCACTCTCCTTCCCTGCTGGCCCTGGCAGAGAGAAAGGGAGAGACAGGGACGAAAGGCTGCCATGGATTCCAGGTGTCCCTTAATGCAGTCCAGCGTGGCCACTGCAGGGCCTCTCTGCTTGCCCATAGATATCCTTTTGAGCGTTCAATTAAAAGGGACATTTGCTGACGTCCGTAGGTGGTGTGCACGGTCCTGGCATTTTCAACATGTTGGCTTCCAGCACCGATGTTTATAAGATCTGGGAGACTTTTTATATTTGTTTCAATGCAAACCTTAATGTTTACACAACCTAGGCAATTCCGTGTTTATTTAAAGGCTTAGAAATAAAAGGACCACATACTTTAGCAACCCAGATAATATCGTGCAAATTTTTCTGTGATGATCACAGGTGTTTTAACATTAAAATTTGAGAATTAGAACAAAGAAAAACTTTAAAAAATTTTCCCATCTAAATGACACTGAAAAGAGGAATTTATTTTCCTACTCCTTTAATCATGTTCTGAGAAAGCTTAGGAAAAATAGAGACTTCTCTAAATCCTGGATTTCAGTTTCTTCAGACATCAACTAAGGTTAATAATATTTAAAGGACTGTGGAAACAATAAAGAGAATGAGTGACATCTTTTATAGCATTGGAGTGGGAGAAGGCCTCTAACAATTACTCAAAATCTAGGGGCCATAAAAGAAAAATTGATACATGAAAATATATTTTAAAAATAAGCAAATCAAATCCCAAAGAAAAACTGAAATTAGCTGTGTCATATTGTGAAGAACTCATCTCTTTCATATATAAAGAGCTTCCAGAAATTGAGGGAAAAAAGCCTAAAAGTTTGTGAATATGCTGTGTGTACAGAAAAAAAAATACAGACAGTCTTTTGGAAAAGTTGCTCTATTTCACTCCCAATAAGAGATAAAGCAAAGTGAAATTACACTGAAATAACATTTCTCACCTATCACATTGGCAAAACCCCAAATGTTTAGCACACTCTTGGCAAGGCTGCAGAGTAACAGGCACTCTCGTGCATTGCTGGTAGGAATGCAAAATGGTACAACCCCTGCAGAGCGCAATTTGGCAATCTTTATCAAAATTATAAATGCATTTACCCTTTGACACAGCAATCCCACTTCTGGGAATTTATCCTACAAATATACCATGTATGTATGAAATACTAAGTACATTAATAAGTCTTAATTAATAGCAAAAGATAGCAAATAATGCAACTATCTTTCAACAGGGAACTGATTAAATAAACCATGATGTACACACACTCTGGAATATTATGCAAGTATAAAACAAATAACAAGGATGATCTTTGTATGCTGATATGGAAAGTTCTGTAGCATTTATAGAAGAGAAAAAAGTAGACACTTTATATACAGGATTACATTTTATATAAGAAAGGTTAAGAAGTTGGGGTAGAAAATATATGTACTTTTATTTTCAGAAAGAAATATTTATATTATCCAAAACAAGTCAGGAGAAGTAGAATTCTTTATGGAATACAGAACTGGAAATAAAGTGGAACCAATTCTTTTGGATGTCATCTTTTTTTATTATTTTGACTTATAACCATGTCATTTGTTACCTTTTAAAAAGTAAAATTTTAGAAAAAAAATTAGAACGTAAAATTCCTAGCATTCCAAGCCCACTAGGAAATGGTAATGGTTTACATAATTTGAAAAGATAGCCTTGGGATTTTTTAATTGGGCTCTACAGAGTTTGATGGTTGTTTTTCATAGATTGGCCCTCAGACCACCAGCATCAGAATTATCTGGAGTATGTATTAATAATGGAGCTTCCTGACATCTCCTTCTCTTCCTTTTCTTGAGCCCAACTCAGCCTCACAGTCTTGGCTTTAAGCTGCTCCTATTAAAATTTGTTTCTTTTCACTATTTTTCCCAACCTTACTGAAGTATAGCTGCCAGTTAAAATTGTATACATTTAAGTTACACAACTTAATGAATTGATATGAATTGATATATACATTGGGAAATATTCATCACAGTCAATTAACACACACAGCTAATTAACATATCTACCACCTCCCATAGTTATGTGTGTGTATGTGTGTGTGTGTGCGCGTGTGTGTGGTGAGAACACTTGAGGTCTACCCTTGTAGCAAATTTCAAGTATACAATACAATATTGTTAACTATTGTCACATTGCTGTACATTAGCTCTCCAGAACTTATTATGTTGCATCATTGAAACTTTATACCTATTGATCATCACCTGCCCATATGCTCCTTCCTCAACTCCTTGGTAAACACCATGTTACACTCTACTTCTATAATTTTGAGATTTTCAGGTTCTATACCTAAGACCATGCAGTATTTAACATTCCATGTCGGGCTTATTTAACTTCACATAATATCCTCCAGATTCACCAATGTTGTCCCAAATAGCAGGATTTCCTTCTTTTTTAAGACTGAATCATAGTCCCTTGAGTGTGCACAAACACACACACATACAAATACTCTCACTCACACTTTTCTTTATCCATTCATCTGTCAACAAGCACTTAGGTTGACTCCATATCTTGGCTTTTATGAGTAATACTAAAATGAGTATGGGAGTGTATGTATCTTTTAAAGATGCCGATTTGATTTCCTTTGAATGTATGTCCATAAGTAGGATTGCTGAATCATAAAGTAGTTCTGTTTTTAATGTTTTGTGGAATATCCTTACTGTTTTCCATCACCAATAGTAAATAAGAGTTCTCTTTTCTCTATGGCTTCAACAACACTTATTATCTTTTGTAATTTTTACAAAAGCCGTTCTAATAGGTATGAGGTGCTACCTCATGTGGTTTTCATTAACATTTCCTGATGATTATTAAAGTTGAGCACCTTTTCTATATAACTGTAAACCATTTGGATTTTTTTTTTTTTTTTGAGAGATGTCTATTCAGGTCCTTTGCTCATTTTAAATCAAGTTATTTGGCTTTTTTCCTACTGAGTTGTATAAATTCCTTATGTATTTTGGATATTAATTCCTTATCAGATACATGCCTTGCAGATAGTTTCTCCTAGTCCATGGGTTGCCTTTTCACTCTTGATTATTTCCTTTTCATTGCAAGCAAGATGCAATCTCACTTATATCTTTTTGCTTTTGTTGCCTATGCTTTTGATGTGACGTTTCTTATCTAATATCAACAAATATTACTCTATGCTTTCTTGTAGTAGCTTCAGTTTCCAGTTTTATATTTAAATCTTTAACCCATTTTGAGTTGATTTTTATGATATAAGGGTCCAATTTTACTCTTCTGCATATAAATACCCAGTTTTTCCAACACTGCTTATCAAAGAGACTTTCCTCTCCCCATTGCGTGTTCTTGGTACTCTTACCATAGATCAACTGATCACGATGTGTAGACTTATTTCTGGGTTCTCTGTTCTGTTCCTTTGGTCCACATGTCCACTATGTGAAAAGGAAGTCGAGAAAGCACATTCACAATAGCAGCAAAAAGAACAGACTACATCACCATATTTTACAAGTAAATGTCTAAGGTATTATCTGGTGAATCCAGCTCATCTTTCTCTCCTGTCATAATTTACTGTCTTGATTCACTCATATGTGGTTTTAAGTGGGTGGATGAGGGCAGAACAAGAGCACGTGGTTCCCATAGGAGCAGTGAATGGGGCTGCTTCGGTTAAAATAATAAATCTAGGATAGTCTTAGAATATCAAAGGCCTAGAAAAAGTGTGGGAAGAAAGGACTCTACCAAGATAGGAAAGGGGACAGAAAAGGGAGAACAAATACAAATTTTGCCTATTTCACAATTTTCAACAGAGTCAGCCTTCTCTGGGAGCTGACTGTCCTATCTCTACTCTGTCCCATTGGGTCCCAGACTACTGACAAGAAAAGCAAATCAGGAGCAAACTGGGATTGGAGTGGAATTCACCTTGAGGGTGCCAGTCCCTGTAATCACACTGTCATTGTCCTTGTTGCTCTGTCCACATCTCTTCACTTTAATTAGTGAAAGAATCTGGAGTTTAAAAGAAGAAGTAAATCTCATTTTATTGGGCAATACAAATAACTTAAACTCTGCGTTACTGGGGTGTCTCTGACTTGCAGGCAGAGTAGGCACTGCAGTCCATTTTAAGTGAGACCAGCATCTTCTTTCCCCTGTTCATTCCTTTGTAAGCTCCTAGAAAATAAAAAACACCAGATTCCCAGAAGATAAAAATCCATTCTCTCCCTCCTGTTCACGTAAGTGCATCCTCACGTATTCACAGGTTTCTGCAGATTTTAATAAGGTCCCCTGTGTGGGTCTCTTCAAATAGGGGCAAAATACTTAGAGTGAGAAAATGTCACATCTAATCAAGGGTGCTATAAATGCAGCACCCATGGCAGGCAGACAGCTCACAAGTGGCTGGAACCAAATCACCATCCTTGCCTGGTGGTAACCAAAATTGAAGAGCTTCATTTAGGATCTTCCTTTTGGCTATTCCAATTAAATACTTAGGATTTCTTTTTCAAAAAAAGAAAACTATATTTGAATTGAACAAGCAGCCTGGTGAGAGAGGCTTGGAACTTTCTTTTCTATGGAAAAGGTGTTTTAGAGACCAGTGAGTATTTGTTTTAAACACAAACACCCAGATGCACAGGCACAAACACTCCTAGCTCCTATTTGCTCCCAAACCCTTTCTGACTCTGCATTTCTGCTTATGTTACTGTCATCTACGTGTCCCTAGTCGGGTGTGCTTTAGTCTCGTGGCTTTAGGCCAATATTTCATTGTTTGTGACGTTCAGAGAACTGCCAGTATCTCTGGAAGGTTTAGTGCAGGGCAGTGGTTCTTAACCAGGGTAATTTTGCCCACAGAGAATATTTGGCGATGTCCAGGATGTTTTTGGTTGGCACAACTTTGGGGAGGGGGGAGCAGTGCTGGAGGGTAGAAGCCAGGGATGCTCCTAAACTTTCTACCAGGCTCAGGACGACGCACCCCCACCCCCAGCCTAGAATTGACAAGCCCCAGGTGTCCAATAGTGGCAAGGGGCTAAAAAACCTGTCACAGGGGGTTGTGCCTCTGTCCCGGCACTCCACATGGCAGCCATTGCAGGCCACTGCTCTGTTATCACGGGGTCCTATCTTCCGTCCTCAACTCAGACCTGGGCCTCTCCTGGTTTCGCTGAGACCAACTCGGAGATTTTGATTTTTCTCTGTGGGATGTTGCTGCTCTGACGTGGGTATCAGTAGAGTGTTGAGTAAGGAAATGTCATGCTCCGCTTTATTGTATTGCTCCTCATCTGCTCTCACACAAAGGTCTACATAGCCTTTGAATCAAAGTTTTAGTGTCAAGGAGAAAGGGAGCAGCGGAGTTCAGCAAAAGGAACAGATTTGTATACTGGTATTCAATTGCACGTTAGCGGAGCTGTTCTCCAAAGACACTCCTCTGCTGGGACTTGGCCTGGTCTGTCTTTTGTCCTGAGCCCGGGACACCTGCTGTATCACTTACCCTCTTCCCATCCTCAACCTGCAGCTGTCAATCCCCACCCCCACCCGCCCGTTCTAAACTCTTCCTCATTCTCTGTGCTTTGCTCTCTGCCTCGCCAATCCCCACCCTAACAGCTTTTGGTCTATTTCTGCATTTGAAAAACCTTAGAAAAGCCTTTGCAAAATATTACAAGAAACCTTATGGAAACTTGTAATGTGCATTATTTTCTCGAACCTATAGTAAGTCAAAATTTTAAACAGAGATCCTTTCAATTAAGTTTTTAGAGTCAGAAAGAACATCAAAAACACTATTTTCTCTCTAATTGACCAAGGGGAAGATACGTGAGCTTTCTTTTCTTTTATATCTTCAGTTGTGTTAGGAAAGAAGGCTTGTATCGAATGACGATGAAGAGTATCAGAAAGTTCTGGATTGGAACTATAACTCCACTCTAAAAGCAATGTGATCTTGGGCATGTTATTTATTCCCCTTGAGGTCTGGTTTCCAAACATGGGGATGACAGCAGTATATACTGATTGGAAATTGTAGGCTTTTAATAAGGCAATTTGTGCAAACACTTACCACGGTGCGTGGCACATAGCAAATCCTCAGTGAATGTTATTATTATCATACGACTCAAATTTCCAGTTTCATTAATGTTAATGTCAGAAATTCTGGACCAAATCCTTTGAGAAATGTGAACAACCAACCACTGAAAAGCAAAGAGACGATACACCCAGCTTTCCTTCAGCTCTGAACAAAAAACAATTGCCTAAATGTGTAAGCTTTACTCCAAGATTCTGAGACTGTGGCATCATTAGCTTCCCCTGGGAGATTGTTGTATAGAAATGCTGTGTCTTGGGACTCGTGGTAGAACTACTGAATCAGAATCCATGCTTCCATGAGATCCACAGGAGATGTGCTTGTGCATTAAGGGGTGAGAAACTTGGTATGCAAAGACAACTCGGCATGAAGACCAATGACCTGCCAGCAGAAGGACAGGTAGCTTCAATTTGTTATTTCCATAACTCTGTGGTCATCTCAGATCACCTACTAATACCTGGATGTATCTGTAGTCTATCACTGGGTAGCAGATTGCCACATGCTCAGCAGCTTAAAAACAAAACCCCATTATTATGATACCAATACCATGCGCTAACCGATTGCGCAATAGGAGCACCACCAACACCCCATTATTATCTCATGTTCTGTAGGTCCAAAGTTCTGCGTGGCATGATTCAGCTTTCTGCTCAGGTGTTGGCTGGACTGAGTTCTCATCTAGAAGCTCTGGGGAAGAACCTACTTCCACAGCCATTCAGGCAGCTGGCAGAGTTCATTTCCTTGCAAGTGTAGAGTGGCGGTAACAGGTGTCTTGACAGCTCCTCAGGGATGTCTCCAGCTCTTGCCACATGGCTCCCCATACATCAGCAACACAAACCCTTATGTACTGTAACTGAGTCACAGGAGTAAAATCCATCATCCTCATAGTGATGAAGCATGCTTACGAGCAGAGGGAAATCCAAGGGACAGTTTAAAATCCTGCCTACAACACCAGGTGTTAAGAAATGACTTGCACTTCTCTCCTCCCCAACAAATTCATATATTGACGCTCTAACCCAAGGTGACTGCATTTAGAGATAGGACTTTTAAGGAGGTAATTGAGATTAAATGAGGTTATCACAGTGGCTTCTAATTCATTAGGACTGGTGCACTTATATGAAGATGTGGAGAAAGCAGGTGTGCTCAGTCACAGAGGAAAGGCCACGGGAGGACACGGTGAGAAGGCAGCCACATACAAGCCTTTCCCGAGAGGTCTCTGGGGAAACCAATCCTACTGACACATTAATCTTGGACTTCCAGCCTCTAGAACTGTGAGAAAATAAATTTCTGTCATTAAACCAACCAGTCTGTGGTATTTTGTTATGGCAGCCTTAACAAACTAAAACACCAGGTAATAATAGCAATGAAAATTTAATTTTTAAATGGTTGGCATTGAGCTAGCAGGATCCTTTGGTGAAGTTTGAAATGTACTCAGTATACAGGCCAGAGGAAACAATCATGTGTCAGACACATGGTAGAAAAAATGAAAATCAAGATATGTTAGCTATGTATTAGAAAATTGTATGTGCATATGGTCCAGCATAAACCAGCATTCGAAGATATAAGTGCTATAAGACCACAGAGAAATAAATACCTGCAAATAGGGCTTGTGTACTTTCAAAGTGTGGGGTACATCACCTCTGGTAGGTATGGGAGATTTCATTATGGGTTTAGAAGGATGTGCTATGCTGTGTATACACGGATCCTGGTGAATATTTGTAATTGCCTTGTTTATTGACTGATTTAGAAAAACATCAGTCCCCCACCCCCAAAAAAACACAAAAAAGAGAATAAGTATCTGAAGGGATACTACTTAGAGGCAGATGGGCAGATGGAAAGAGGGAGGGAAAGAAACCTGTATTTTCTTCATTTTATAGTATTTCTGGCCAATCTGAATTTTTACAAAGATTATGAATATTTGAATAGTAGAGTTTTATAAAAGACAGAAAAATGTGTGTTTTAGAAGACATGCATTGATATGTTCGTGTTTAATTTATTTCTGCTCTCCACATTGTCAATGTCCCTCAGGCCCGGCTAATAATTGTCAGATAGTTCTCAAGTGGGCACGGCTGGACATATATTCCAATACATAGAGTGGTTTTCATATTCGCTAGTTATTACCCAACTGAAGTCCGTGGGATTTGCTCATATATTTTGTAAAAAAAAAAAAAAAAAAAAGTCATGTTTACGCTTATTCCTTCTCCAGTTCAAATATATTAAGACCTTTAGAGGAGCTATGCAGATCCAGGCCCACATTGTTTCTAGAACCTAAAATATAACATAGGTCAGATAAAAATTGAAGGTCCCATATTCTTTTCCTTGCATTTAGAAATGCAATGGGCAGTGAGCAAGGATTACAAGGTTTATAAGCAGCTCATTTAATAAAGCAAATTTCCAACTGTGAGCCTCAGACAAATTTTGAAACTCTGTGAAGGGTGATGTAATCACATATGTAAATCAGCCAGAGTATTTCCCCCTCTTCAAAACTTTTTGAAAAAGAGATTTGCTTTGAAATTAGCTGTAAGGAAGGTGGGCAGGGAATAGCAAAGGTTATCCTGCATGAGGTGTGACTAATCTCCAAACTAACCTCTGCTGAAGGATAATGACCTTATCCTGGGCCATGGGGGTTGCAACCACTTCTTTTATGTGTTTGAGTCACATGTTGTGGGGGAACCCGTACTTCAAAGACAAAAAAATCAACCAAGTATATTTTGGGGTGCTAGATTAACTGCAGATGGGACTGACTTAATTAAATAGTAGCGGGCTCATGGGAGAAGGCCACCTCCTCGGGGAGGTCCTTGGATTTTCCAAGAGGTTTAAAGGCATAAGCTGTTGATTTCACAGTCAGCTTTCAGAATCTCACTGCTTTTTCTCTCTCCTAGCCATCAGCTAAAGTCCACATCAATATCTATAATTTGCAGGAACTCTAAAGTCTCATAAGCAAAGCTTTTTGCATATAAATTGCTCACCTTGAATGCATAGCTTTTCCCTAAATTCTTGTTTTTCCCAATAGACAGCATTTAGAGATCTCTAGAGAAGTTTCTCCCAGTCTCACCTGGTTTCTTAGCCAATATCACAGCTCTTTTTTCCTCTCTAGCCAATAGCTGTGCGGCTGCAATTTTTAGCTGATACTACAATTAAGTTTGTAAACTTGCCACTGTGCACTTACGTTGGCAACACTGTCCAAACCACTCAATAAGATTTCATAACTTTAGTATATCAGCATCTCACACAGTTGTGTTTGTGTTGACATGTGGCAGGGTTTAATCAGTGGCCTTCATTATCGTTGTTGTATGTTTTTGTGTGCCATCCCAGGGATGCTAGAGCAAGAATTAGAGCAATGAACAAACATTCATAATTTTTTTGTTAAATTTGGCAAGAGTGGAAGTGAAATCAGGGACATGTTATTTCAAGTTTATGGGGATAACGCTATGAAGAAAACAGCAGTGTACAAATGACTAACTGTTTTTCTGAGGGGAGAGAAAACTTATGAAGAGAGGTCAGCATGGCCAGTAACAAGCATGGCTAAAAGTCATTAAATTGTGCATTAAGATTGTTAACTGACTGTGAGGAGCATAGCAGACCAAGTAAACAAGAATAGAGAAATAGTTGGGAAATCTTAACTGAAAAGCTGGGTCAACAACTCAGGGCTCTTGCATGACAATCATGCACCAGCTCACACATAGCACCATCTGTGAGGGAGATGTTAGCCAGTAAACAAAACTGTATTGCATTTGGACACCCTTCCTACTCACCCGATCTGGCACCCAATGATTTGTTTTGCCCAAAGATAAAAGAAATATTGAAAGGAAGACATTTTGATGAAAGTCAGGACATCAAGGGTAATATGATGACAGCTTTGATGGCTGTTCCAGAAGAAGAATTCCAAAGTTGCTTTGAAGGGTGGAGAGCTTCCTAAGGGGAGCACCTCAAAGTGCTATTCAGCAATGAGGTATGCAGCACTGTTTTCTAGGATGAGTTTGTGAACTTAGTTGTCAGATCTCATACGAACCATAAGTCTGAATACACAGCGATAGAATGACTGCTGGCTGGTAGAAGCTCACAATAACAGGCACAACACATTATCCACATTCCTCTGTGCAATCACTTCACCAGCTGTTGTCATGATGAGTTCACTGTCCCCAGCTCTGTCTCCTTTGTCTCACTTCAGGCATCAGGCCTCACAAAAATGAAGAATGACTTCTACTCATGAAAGATTGGGACGCTCCCCCCCACCTTAGGTAGTGCAGAAAGTTTTTTTGTTTTTTTTGGGGTGGGGGGTCTGGGGCCGGATTTGAACCCGCCACCTCTGGTATATGGGGCCGGTGCCCTATAGAAATATGATACAGCAAAGTCTGGTTTCACCTTTTGTATTTTCACACTCATAGGATTTTCCTTAAAGTTAGTAGAAGTTCTGTGGAGAAAGAACAAGGGAGAGAGATGACAATTGAAATTACAAAGCTATAGTCTTCAAATCCACAAGATTTCTGTGAGATATTATGTCTTCAATTCCCTACTAAGGTATAAGAATAAGGTGTGGGTGAGCCACAGGCACCGCCCATAGTGCAGAAGGTTTTGATAAATTTGTTCTAGCTTCCAACCATCAGTTTTTAATAGATTCTTTGGCATTAGACAAAGCTTTGTGTAGTATGTGCAGTGCAGCAGTTCTCTTGGGTTTTTTTTTGGTTTTTTATAAAATGTAGGCATTTTAGAAGCTTGTATGTTTATGCTACAGGAAATTTGTATGGTAAGTTCTATGCATATTGGTTAGAAACATTTATTACATTAAAGGGAAAGGCAGAAAACATATTTTTGTTCCTGTTATTCCTGAAACTATACCGAGTACTAGATTTTTCTCACATGATTTTCTCTCCTCAACAGCATAGAAAATTTGCAACCCACCAGTCACAAAGTCAAGGTGTATGGCATTTAAGAATTTCTCATTTATTAACTTGCTGTTCTCTCATGCCTCCCTAATCATCCCTGAAAGTCCTGCTCCCCATTTGGGGAGGGACATACTAACTAAAACAGGAACTTTACCCTTCTGGAGATCTAGTCAAGATCAAAACTCTTCCCTCTAATTCACCTTCCCAACCCCAACTTGGGAAGACCTCTTTCCTGTTATCTTGTCTTCTTCTACTGATAAAGTTATAGGAGTCGATTCCTGCATACATCATTCACGAGTGAAGTCCTGGAACCCTCCATCTTCTACGGTGGCAGGCAATGAAGACAGCCAACCACAGACCACCTACACTTGTGAGCCAAAAGAAAGTTTGAAGTTGTTGTTTGGGAAACAGCAA
>CAUYON010142746.1:0-42368 GCA_963573935.1 Arctocebus calabarensis | reverse complement strand
TTGGTCGTGGTGTATAATTTGTTTGATGTGTTGCTGGATTCTGTTTGTTAGGATCTTATTGAATTTTTTTGCATCAATATTCATTAGTGATATTGGTCTGTAGTTTTTTTTCTTGTTGGGTCTTTTCCTGGTTTAGGGATCAAGGTGATATTTGCTTCGTTGAATGTGTTGGGTAGTATTCCTTCTTTTTCTATATTTTGGGAAAGGTTGAGTAATATAGGTACTAGTTCCTCTTCAAAGGCTTGGTAGAATTCTGATGTGAAGCCATCTGGTCCCAGGTTTTTCTTTTTAGGAAGATTTTATATAGTTGATGCTATTTCAGAACTTGATATCAGCCTGTTCAACATTTCCACTTCATTCTGGCTAAGTCTAGGAAGGTGGCGTGCTTCCAAGTATTGGTCAACTTCCTTCAGATTTTCATATTTCTGAGGGTACAGTTTCTTGTAATATTCCTTAAGGATTTTTTGAATTTCTGAGGGGTCTGTTGTTATTTCGTCTTTACCATTTCTGATTGATGAAATTAGAGATTTTACTCTTTTTTTCCTGGCTAGGTTAGCCAAAGATTTATGTATTTTATAGACCTTTTCAAAGAACCAACTTTTTGATTTATTGATCTGTTCTATAATTCATTTGTTTTCAATTTCATTCTTCTCTAATCTTGGTTATTTCTTTTATTTTGCTGGGTTTGCGATTGGAATGTTCTTCCTTTTCCAGTTGCTTGTGTCCCTTTAAGTTGTTAACTTCCTTTCTTTCCATTCTCTTGAGGAAGGCTTGCAGTGCTATACATTTCCCTCTTAGGACTGCCTTGGCAGTATCCCAGAGGTTCTGATAATTCATGTCTTCATTGTTGTTTTGTTCCAAAAATTTGGTGATTTCTTTCTTAATCTCCTCTATGACCCATCTATCTTTCAGCATAAGGTTATTTAGCTTCCATGTTTTTGTCTGAGTATGCAGATTCATGTTATTGTTCAACTTTTATTCCATGTTGGTCTGAGAAGATGCAAGGAATAATTTCTCTTCTTTTAAACTTGCTGAGCTTAGTCTTGTGGACTAAGATGTGATCAATTTTGGAATATGTTCCATGGGCTGATGAGAAGAATGTGCATTCAATTTTATTAGGATGATATGTTCTGTAGATGTCTGTTAAGTCCAGATGTTGAATGGTTAAGTTTAAATCTAAAATTTCTTTACTTAGCTTCTTATTGGAGGAGCTATCCAATACTGCTAAAGGAGTATTAAAATCTCCAACTACTATGGAGCTGAAGGAAATCAAGTTACTCATGTCTATTAGAGTTTTCCTTATAAATTGAGGCACATTCTGGTTGGGTACATAAATATTAATAATTGAAATCTCATCAAACTGAGTGTTATCTTTAACAAATAGGAAATTTCCACCTTTATCCTTCCTTACTTTGGTTGGTTTAAAGCCTATTGTATCTGCAAATAAGATTGCAACACCTGCTCTTTTGTTTTCCATTTGCCTGGATCATAGATGATCATCCTTCACCTTGAATTTAAATTTATCTTTTAAGGTAAGATGAGATTCTTATATGCAGCGGATATCTGGCCTGAGTTTTTGTATCCAGTCAGCCAACCCATGCATCTTTAGAGGACAATTTAAACCATTCACATTAATTGAGAATATTGATAAGCCTTTCTACAGTCCGCTGGACATTTTTAATCCTTTTGTCACTGTGGAAGTTGGAATTTAATAAAAAGTTTCTGGATGAGTTCACTTTTGCATTGGAGGATTACGTTGGTCCTTATGGAGAATAGGTCTGAGAATATCCTGGAGAGGTGGTTTAGTTATAGCAAATTTCTTCAACATGTGAATGTCATTAAAGTATTTAATTTCTCCATCATAAATGAAAGTCAGTTTAGGTGGATACAGGATTCTGGGTTGAAAGTATTTCATTTTAGGAGATTAAATATCGATGACCATTCTCTTCTAGCTTGAAAGGTTTGATCAGAGAGATCTGCAGTTATTCTAATATTCTTCCCCTTGAAGGTAATGGATTTTTTGCATCTGGCTGCTTTCAAAATTTTGTCCTTCATATTAACTTTAGTGAAATTAATTATGATGCGCATGGGGGATATCTTATTCGGGTTGAGTCATGCAGGGGTTCTGAAACTGTCTACTATCTCCATTTCACAATCTCTTGGCATGTCTGGAAAATTCTCTCTCATAATCTAATAAGGAAGAGACTCTGTGCCTTGTGACGCCACTTTGCCATTTTCAGGTATCCCTATCAGTTGAATGTTGGTTTTCTTCAAGTTATCCCAGAGCTGTCTGAGAGAATGATCCATTTTTGCCTTCCACTTCTCTTCCTCTTTGTAGGTTTGGGAGCGTTCGATAGCTTTGTCTACCATGTCAGAAATTCTTTCTTCTGCTTGCTCTATTCTGTTGCTGAGGGATTTTTCTTTGTTTCTCAGATCTTTGAGGGCTGCAACTTCTTGTTCCAATTT
This sequence comes from Arctocebus calabarensis, assembly GCA_963573935.1. Classification (NCBI taxonomy): domain Eukaryota; kingdom Metazoa; phylum Chordata; class Mammalia; order Primates; family Lorisidae; genus Arctocebus; species Arctocebus calabarensis. The sequence goes on along the minus strand of CAUYON010142746.1, from coordinate 39,902 downwards.
ATCAAAATTTCTGGTTATTTGGTCTTTGAATTCCTTGACTTCTTGAGACAATTTTTAAAATGCACCCCAAATTTCTAAATCCAACTTTTCCTCTATTTTATTAATCTTATTTGCAATCCAAATTCTGAATTCAATGTCTGACATCTCAGCCATCTGTTTATGCATAGGATCATCATTTTCATCTGCCAAATTGTTCCTTGAGGGGGTTGATGTACTCTGGTTGTTCATGTTTCCAGAGCTTTTCTGCTGATTCTTCCCCATGATTATTTTACACCATTTGGCTGGATGAGTAGATAAGGACAAGTTGGGTTGGGGGTTCTAGGAGTAGTGATTGACTAGTCCTTTGCTTGAAAGCTGGGACTGGTGTCTGTACCTTTTCCCCAAGAGTTTTGCCAAGGATCCATACAGTGCTACTGCTTGCGAAACTGGGGACCTTCTTGGTGTGGTGGAGTTAAGTGGCTCTGTCGTATTTTCAGGTGGTCTCTGTCTTACCCTATAGAATCAGTTATTCTAGATTGAAGTCTGATTTGTGGAGAAATACTAGCAGTTAAGTTACCGCACCCCCCACAGGAAACAATTGGAAAAGCAAAATCAAACTTTCCCACTACCACACACCCAGGGTACCACTTTGGAAAATCCTCAGGTGATTGGCCCAGTTGAATAGGTCCCAATCAATTGTTACGCCAGCACCAGCCTCAAATGGAAGAGTTGAAAAGTTTCTGGCAACTAGATAGCAGGGGTCTGCTGGAAGGTCTAGAATAATTCACTCTAGTGCCCTATGAGCTCAGGAGGCCACCCCCAGCAAGTAGATTAGTCTGGGAAGGTTGATGCCTCCTTCCCCACCTTGCCCCTCTGTCACACCCAGTCACTGGTAACCTGGCAGGGCTGTGATCCAGTTTCCTCCAAGGAGCAGATGCTCCTGAGGTTTGTGCTTGCCTGGGTCACAAGGAGATCTGTGGCTCCTTAGCCAGTCTGCCACTCTCTGTCCCTCTTTGGCAGGGGGAGGTGAGGCCTGACAACCTGGATACTTGATAGGGACTGGGGCGATTCACTCAGTTCCAGCCCTGTCCCTGATTGATGTTTCTGATAGAACAGAACAAATTCACAGAATTTGTTTCTTTTCCCTGTGGATCAGACCTTGGGCTGGAAATGGGTCTGATTAAGTCTGTGAGTTCCAGCCCTTTGTCTCAGCTTTCATTTTTTGAGGGCCAGGTGTGTCTGAAGCTGAGTAAGGCAATCTCTGCCTTGGGAATCAGCTATCTCTAAAGGTATTCTAATCCCCATGCTCCACCCCAGCTGGTACCATCTCAGGCATACCCTTCACTCCCGGGGCCTGACCCTCAGTTGCCACCAGAGAAGACGCCCGGCTTCCCTTTGCCACCCAGAGAGACTGGGAGTGTCTCATCAAAACATCCCCAGGGGTGCGAGCCCCACTGCCACTGTTCCCACAGCTGTGGCTGCCGCTCTCTGCCTTAGGGGACCAACTCTCCAGCTTGGCCTCCTCTCGGCTCAGTTTCCTCTCACCACTCTGGAGCTGAAAAATCAGTGCAGATCATCAACAGCACCCCATCCACAACCCTTGAGAAAATGTCCAAGAATCTGGACTCTGTGGAGGTCAGGCCTCCAGACCTCGAGGTGAGAGTGCAGTGCCAGGAGTTCAAACTTGCAGGTAGAGAATATATGCAGTTTTATACAATTTTATGCCTGGCAGGAGAGTGCCATGGATCCCTAATAGGGGAAGGAGGTCTGGTTTTTAGAGAGTCTCTCCCGTAGGGTAGAGTGGGAGGACACCTGAACTCTGCTTGCTATTTTGTATGGAGGTATGGAGCATACTGTGAGCCGTTTTCACTGGGGAGGGGACTCCCATCCACTTGGCGATGTGCTCTGTACCTTTTGTTTGCATCCTTGGGGTTGCAGGTTGCCCCATCAGGGCTGACGTGCATTCTTTGATCTTCTCTTTTGGCTCAGATCCAAACCATTGGCTTTCTTGACAAACGTTGTCCCTTAACTCTCCTTCTGCATGAGAACCTATGTGGAAAGTTGGCTACAGAACTCCATCTTGGCTCCTCCCCCAGAATTTGTTTTTCTTTTGAGACAGAGTCTCACTTTGTTGCCCTCATAGAGTGCCTTGGCATCACAGCAACCTCAAACTCTTAGGGTCAAGCAATCCTCTTACTTCAGCCTCCCCAGGAACTAGGATTATAGGTACCTACCACAATGCCTATCTATTTTTAGAGGTGGGGTTTTGCTCTTGCTTAGGCTGGTCTCAAACTCCTGAGCTCAATCTATCTGCCTACCTTAGCCTCCCAGTTTTAAGTCAACTTTATATCAAAGTTCTCATTTTCCTTTCTAAAAAAATCATGGAAAGTGAAAGCTATTGATATGCAACTGTCCTAACCCTATAGCCATCCTGAAGTAAATATATTTCTAAAAGTGATTTTGTGGGTCATAGCATCCAAAAAGGGGTTTTGAGCTCAATAGAAAAGGCTCTCTCACACTCAAAATCAGATCAAATCAAATTTACATGAATAAAGAGATAGATAATAAAAAACTTTAATTCAATGGATTTATGGGTATCCACTGTTTGACATAGAGTTTAAAAAAATCAGTCACCAGATTTGTTGAATTTTTTTAAATTCTGAATACTTTCCTATTGATAAGTACTCCTAGTTCATTCTCTATTTAAGGGAGAATTGTATATGCAGAAGACTGTGTATATATATGTGGTACACCTATTAAATTCAATGTCTCTATGGTGAGCTTTTTCAAACAAATCATTGAAGAGATGAAGTTAATAAAAATGTGAGTTACAAAATAAATGGTTTTTGCCTAAGACTCAGGTAATTGAAGAGAGAGTGGTCCCAAAGAGTGTATTTTAAAAACTCCATCCTAACCTTTACCTGAATTTCTATGATAATAATTACCAAACAGAATTGAACTTGTTCTATTTGATGAATAACCCTACAAATATCCAAGACATTCTCATAACTATGAGCTATGTAAATGCATGTACGTTTGGAATGGAATATAAACATTTTGGCTGCTTCAGTCAGTGGAGGCTGTAGCAGGCTGAAGGAACAGAGAGGAAGCGCTGATTTATTGCAATGCTAAATAGGACACCAAGGCTGTCTGTGATCCAGGTCTGGAAATACAGAGCTAATTTAAGGCAGAGACTCCTGAGCATACTACTCTCACTGTGAGCACAGACAGGATTTTTAATGCCACCGAGTTTTCTATAGTCCCTGCATCTACACATAATTGAAATCATGCTGGGGTTGTAAAGGTGCAAAAGCAATCCCTTCATAGGTCTCTACCAGGTACTTTGCCACTGTGCTTGCACACACTAGTACATCCAGCTGTCCTCGATTCCTCTGTGGAGCAGGAGGCCCAGCTCTGAGTTAGTTTCTCTCCACCACATTTCACCTCTTCCTATCTGAACCAGCTCTGTGGGCTTGGCAATACTGCTGAACCTCCCTGAATCTTGGGGTGTATGGCTGTAAAATGAGAAACATCAACACAATGTTATCTTGGCATAAACACATGGGAGTTCCTGTAACTGTCCTAGGATAAGGGAAATCAGCTAACCCTTTTGTATCAAACGATATAATTACAAATTTGTTCAAAAATTATGTTTGAGAATTAACAAAAGATTCTTTGGAAAATATTTCAGAAAAATGGAGATGATTGCCCCAAAGTAACATTCTAATGCAAAGCTGTTTCATAGAACTTGCTGCAATGATGGATACATATTCTATATCTGTGCCTCTCATACTGTTGCCACGGGTCACATACATCTCTTAAGCCTCTGAAAGGTGGCTAGTGTGAGTGAGGAACTGCTTTCTTAACTAGTAATTAAAGTTGAATTGAAATAGCCATATGTGACTATTTCTGCCTTAGTCAAGTTTTTATGTTATCAGTTAAAACAAATTAGTAACATTTTAATTTCTCTCATCAAATCCAAAAACATGTATTCCCATTGTGAGCTCTGAGCTAATCAAAAACATGTATGCCCCACTAACAGAGATATTAGTAGGTGGAGGAATGATTTACAAAACTCCACTCACCTTATTTAAGTGTTTAGGGGATTTTTATTTATTCAGTTAGTTAGTATTGAATCTCTAGAAAATGCAACTTCTTAATATAGCCAATAAAAGTCCAGGATAAAAGTTTGCAAATGTGATGCTTTCCACTTCTCTGAAATGTGAGAGATTTTCAAAATATTTCTTTCTTTACACAGAAGAAGTTTGCTATACTCATTTAGTCCTGCGTGCTTCAGCAGAATTTGAAGAAAACCATATTTTTGTCATCAACATCATTAACAAATTTAGTTTGAGGTTAAATATCAATATATTCTCTTTAACATGTAATCCTTATGAACCTAGAAGTGACAGTGTACATGCTGATAAATATGAGGTCAAAAGCAAGGAGAAGCATTACCGAAAAACTTCTATGTTGATATGACTAAAAGGAAAGAAGAATCATTTAACAGATACTTAATTGCAGCACAAAATTGGGATAATAAATAAAAGCAGTGAGTGAGTGAGGAATGAAAGAATAAAGTTTCCACAAAGGACAAAGACATGTCAGAGGAAGGAAATTTGCAGTGCCCTAATTACGACAGCAAATGTCATGCTTCTGTCTTCAAAAAAGGTAAGAGAACATTGTCTGCCTTTCCTTGCTGAGATGGGCTGGACTTTCCGTGGGTATCATATACAAATCTTTTCGCTAATGCAATTTAGAAATGAACAAACCTATTAGCTGAACCCTAGGGGATCTGCTATTTAGTAAGAAAAGTTGCTAAAACAGTGCTGAATTCTGGGGAGCTAATGAGCATTCTGAGGAGTGGATTTCCATAGGGGAGTTTTCCAGATCAATACACTAATTGTGTATCATTTTGAAAGTTTACATCAGAATAAGAGTAATCATATGTTTCTTCTTTCTAAGACCCACCACTGGGGGTAAAAATGTACCTGAAAATTGTGTTATGTTTCTGCAAGTATTGATGTGAAAGCATTATAATAGTAAGCATGACAGAGAAAAACAGCTTATAGAGGTGCAGGACAGCTTACAAACTGAACATTAGCCCCCACATAAAAGAGAGAATCCATTTAGATAGTGTGCAGGCTTTCAATTCAGAAAAACAGCACAAATAATCTACTTCTTATGTCTACCCCAGTCCCTGAACATGTCATTTGATGTACATGCTTCGCACAGAGGTATCACTGGAGGTGTTAATAGGCTGATGTACTAAATAGTTATGAAGTTCAAATGATCTATTAACAAGCATCCCTTCTTTATGAGTACATTACATTTGTTACAATGAAGTCACTCCCCTGCATTGAGATGCCCTACTTTGAAGGAGTTTTAGGTTGTCAGAAATTGAACCCAACTTTGGATAAGATCATTGAAAGCAGAAGGTACACTGAAATAATTGTAATGTTTGCAGTGACATTGCCATGAGTTTGAGTATTTCACTTGCAGATGGGTAGAATTTCTTAGCATTACCTGAGATATTTTTATTTCTTAAAAGTTTCCTTAATACAGGCTCAGGGTCTGTGGCTCATGCAGCTAAGGTGCCAGTCACATACACGTGAGCTGGAACATTCAAATCCAGCCTGAACCTGCCAAACAACAATGATGGCTGCAACCAAAAAATAGCCGGGCATTGTGGTGGGTGCCTGTAATCCCAGCTACTTGGGAGGCAGAGGCAGGAGAATCACTTGAGCCCAGGAGTTGGAGGTTGCTGTGAGCTGTGATGCCACAGCACTCTACCTAGGGTGACAGCTTGAGGCTCTGTCTCAAAAAAAAATTTTTTTTTCTTTAATACTGTGATCTGTGATAATAGTCCTGTTTCTCCTAAATTTTAATCATCTTTCACTATATCTACCTAATAAAATATCTCTATAATCACTCTGAGCACAGAATAACTTTTTCCTCAAATATGTGAGTATCCTATCACTAGAACTGTTACACTAGTACTGTCGTCATTTTATTTATCTCTTATAAGACTATAAGCCCCTTGATTGTTGGACTGTGCCTAATCCTTCTCCAAGTCTCTAAAGTATAAACACAGCCTTTGTAAACGAACAGTAAGTAGAATGTGTATGAAGTAAAAATTAGTTTTCTTGACTTTATCAAATGTCCAGAATCAACAAATTCAATTTCTAAAAATAATTATTTTCTATTGGGGACATTATTTGAATGATTTTGCTTATGACAACATTCAAACCTTTTTTTTTTAAGACAGTGTCTCACTGCTGAGTACAGCCATGTCAGCCTAACTCACAGCAACTTCCAACTCCTGAGTTCACTCAATCCTCTTGCATCAGCCTCTCAAGTACCTGGGTATAAAGGTGCTCACCATAATTCCTGGCTCATTTTTCTATTTTTAGCAGAGATAAGGTCTCACTGTTGCTAAGGCTAGTCTCAAACTCCTGAGCTCAAGGAATCCTTCCTCCTTGGCCTCCCACAGCGCTAGGATTATAGGATTATAAGAGTGAGCCACTGTACCTGGCCATCATTTGAATTTTTTATTTCTGAATTGTCTGTTTTGAAAGAGTTGCTAAGACAATCACTTATAGCTTGTTCAAAGTGGAGATTATAATAGCTTGTTTCTGCCTCTGGATAATACAAAGCCGGGGATGATAACAATTGATTGGCCGATCCTGAAAGCTGATCTTGACAGTTGACCTTGATCATCAATGGGCCACCCCATTTACTGTTGTGATTTATAATGTCAAAGCAACAGATCTCAGGTCCTGTGTATTAGTGACAACAGTTCTTTAACTTAGAGGATTTGGCAGCATCTCTCCCCTGCCTCATTCATTTGCAAGTAGTTTTCCCACTTCTGAGTGCAATCAAGTGATTAGAAACCACCATAAAATATGTAATGAGTAAACTCTGTTGTCAGTCTAATATTAACATTAGATGTATGGCATTTAATTTAGCCATAAATAATCACTAATATAAATTTAGCATGTTAAATAGAAGTTCATATGTCTCCAAATGAGCATTAATAAAAGCTATAAATTTATGTATTTATTATTTTGTTGCCCCTACATTGATTATGGAGTGTCTAAGGAGATGACTTAAGACTATTTTTTAAAACCTGGCATCAGTAACTAACCAGCTCTGCATACATTACCCCACCTATGGGGGCTTTAGCTTGTGCTTTTGCTTCCCTAACAATAACTCCCTTAATGTATGGTTGTAAAGGATTACAAGAGATAATGTGTTTAAAAGTTTTTTGTAGTAGATATAATAAATACTGTTATTTAATTGATTTTATATATAGTTTTAAAAGCACTCCATTTTTTTCTGAGACAGAGTCTCACTATGTCACCTTGGGTAGAGTGCGATGTTGTCATAGCTCACATCAACCTCCAACTCCTGGGCTCAAGTGATCCTCATTCCTCAGCCTCCCAAGGTGGCTGGAACTACAGGTGCCCATCACAATGCCCAGCTATTTCTAGAGACGAGGTCCCACTCTTGCTCAGGCTGGTTTTGAACCTGTGATCTAAAGGTAATCCACCTGCCTCAGCCTCGCAGAGTGCTAGGATTACAGGCATGAGCCACCACCTCTGGACAAAAGCACTCAATTTTTATTATGTTCTTACTATGTTTGAAGTAGGGGGCTATGTTGCTTACAGTTACCATCTCATTTAATCTTCATAATGTACTATTATTATTTTCCCTTTTGAGATACTTCACCGGGGATTGTAAAATGTTTATGATTTGCCAAGTTCCCTCAGGTAGGGAGTGATCAATACTCTAATTTGAACCTGGATTTTTCAACTCCAACACCCAAATTCTCAGCAATTATACCATAATTGTGTGATTGATTATTATACCTCTTTAAAGAGATTTAATTTATCTCACCCTTCTTGCTTTAATTAGTAGGACACTCTCAAGCAGATTTCCTAACAACTCATAAATTACTTTTAATCTATGCTTCCTCATGTTATTCCTGATTACTTTTGAAAGAAGAAAGAACGTAACTAAGAATTGTAATTACTCAACCCATAAATATTTACTATACAATTGTCCCATATACTGAGAAAATTTCATAAGAAATTGACAACAGTTCCTTTGCTCAAAATTCCTGCAATAGAGTTAAAGTGATATGTATTTCAACACAAATTCTTAGAATATGATAGGAAACAAAAAGATGAAACTGCCTTTAAGAAAGAAAAAGGGCTCATGCTTATAATCCCAGTACTCTGGGAGGACGGGAAGGAGGATCAATTGAGGACAGGGGTTCATTTAAGACAAGCCTGGGTAACAAAGGGAGACCTTGTCTCTTCCAAAAATTTGAACAAAAAAAACTAGCTAGTTTGGAGGTTGCAACTATAGTATTAGTTATTTGGGAGATTGAGATAGGAAGATTACTTAAGCTCATGAGCTGGACATTGTAATGAGCCATGATTTATACCAATGCACTCCAGCCTAGGCATTATAGGGAGACTGTCTCTGGGAAGGAGAGAGGGAGAGAGGAGAACACTAGGAAGCATTGCTTAGTAATATGAGGGACACTGATGTTGGAGGGAGGGGCCTTGATCTGCTCTAATTACTTTGCTGTGATCTTAGGATTAATAGTCAGTCCCATGAAGTGGAGTGCCAGTTTCCTCATCTGTAAAATGTAGATAATGGTGAACTTATAAAATAAGTATATGAACCATAACAAGTTCCTTCTCCTTACTCATGCTATTTTACTGATGTTGGGGATTGTTGTATTTAGAAAGAGAAATGAATTTTGAGGTTCTCTTTTGTATTTGAATATTGGGGTTGAGGATCCTAATCTGAATTTTCAATTTATTCCTTCCTTATCTTGATCTTTGAATTACACAAAATTTAAATTAGACTCAATAGCTTGACAAAATATCAAGGGCTAGCCAACTTTATAATTACTGGCCATATCTAAAATATAGCAACTTTGGGGAGTAAATGAGGAATATGTAAAATAGTTGCATCAATCCCCTTATAAGTGGACAAGAAAGAATTGTTTAAACATATAAGACCAATGTATGTGTGTACATGTGTGTATATCTGTAGCAGAATTTTAGTTGTACAATTATATGTATTCAACAACTTTGATCTTATATGCACAGTAAATCACAATCAGCAAAAGTAGAAATAACGCTATTCAAAAGCTGTAATAAAGACTTATAGAATACATTTTAATTGTCATTAGTTAATACACATAGAGCACACATATCATCTTATTTCCAAAAGGGTCATTGGATGAGGAGTATTTTTCACCAGGGTTAATGGGAAGTAGAAGAAATTTGTGAGGATATTCCCATGGAGGAAAAGATGTCTTAAGAGATTTCAGTGTCTCTTCAAAAGACCCCCCCCCCCAAACTTGGTGAATATATGAGAACTCACTCTAAATTATACTGCCAAGAAGAGTATGACTTTTCTAGCTTGTCTTACAATGATTTCAAATACCATATCTGTTAATAGCTAGTAATTCCATTGCTGTTAGTGGCAGGATATTGAATGGTAAGAAAAGAAACCATGTAAATATTGGTAAAATGTAAGGAAAGCTGTGCTTCTCCCTTAAAACATTCCCATAATTATAAAGAGTGAATTGTGTATTCATCCAATGTCTGTTAACTTTATGAGAGCAGAAAAGGTATCTGTCTTTTCATTTGTGTACCCACAATGTCTAACTGGTTTTACAGCACACAGAAGTTACATAATAAATGATTTTCATAAAGAGAGAGTTGAGTATGTCATTGGGCTAATGGATGAATGTAGTCTTGAAATGGTAAAATCGACATACCAAGTTTACTCATGGAAGGTGTCATAATTACAAAGTAGTGATAAATAAAATAGACTGAATGTTCGAAAACCATGTTTTTGTGGGCTTGAGTGCCACACAAAGGGATCTGGATTTGATATTGTGGGGTTGGAGAGCTGGTAGTGAGAAAAACAAGCATGAATTGAGGGACAAAAATGTAGATTATTAACAATGACCAATTTGGGGTATTCCATTGATTCTAATACTTGTTTCTCAAAATGAATTTTGTAGCCTTTATTAAGTTCTCTAGAATAGAATATAATGGAAGCAGAGTAGAATAATAGAAAATTTAGAAAAAGAGGACTCCGTGGCATAAAAGACTGAAATCAGAAACTGACAGCCTAGGAAACAGCCGACTGTGTCAGAGTCTCATAGTCTTGCAGTGAAATGATGTCCTAGAGTTGTTAGGAGTTGGTGTCAAGAGTTGTTATACTCAGGTTTACTGTTAATGAGAGCAAAAGAGGAATACAGCCTAAAATCATCAAAGGGCAAAGTGCATGAGGCAAAGGTGGGAGGAAACCAGTTGTAAGCATCCACATGTCACCTTCCAGTGGCGTTATATATAATGCATTTAATTCCTCCAGCAATGATGCCTAGATAGTACATGAAAAATGTTTCCAAGGAGGGTATCTATCCCTAGCCTAGATGTCCAAGATTTTTTATTGGAAGTCAGTCATGTAGGCATGCAGCACCTCTGTGACTGACCTCAGTTTTTCAAGCTTCATAACCCCAGAGAAAAAGCAGGTGCTCACCATATATCACATTGTTAGTCGAAACAATCTGGAAATACTGAGGTAGTTTAGCCCAAAGCCTGTGGCATGCAAAACCACTCCTATCAAATAAAAAATTCCTGAAGCTCAGTTCTCAGAAGCTAGCCAATGGCCAGCCCCATATTCAGGCCTTCATTGGGAATGTGCAAGGTTTGTGCAACCAGGCTTACAGAATTAACCTTTTTCCTATTTATTCACATAGGAAAAACTGTTCAGAATGCTCATAAAACACAAACATCTATGCAACTTAAAGTGTTCTAGGTGTAAAAGAGAAGACAAAAAAGATTCTGTCTACCCCTAAGCTCTATTATAGAAGCAAAGTGAGCACTAGAGAGTAAGAACCCAATACTATGCCAGGTGTGGTGGCTCACACCTGTAATCCTAGCACTCATGGGAGGCCGAGCCAGAAGGATCACTTTAATTCAGCAGTTCAAAACTAGCCTGAGCAAGACAGAGACCCCACCTCTACTAAAAATAGAAAAATTAGCTGGGCATTGTGGTGCACACATGTAGTTCCAGGTACTTGGGAACCTGAGGCAGGAGGATTGCTTGAGCCCAGGAATTTGAGGTTGTTGTGAGCTAGACTAACATCATGGCACTCTAGCTAGGGGAATAGAGTGACAGAGTGAGCCCCTGTCTAAAAAAAAGAAGCCCTGATACTACAAAAAAAGGAAAATAATTCAGCATAATTCATTTGATTTTTGTTAAAATAACAACACAAAGCTCTTGTACTCGATGCGTATCTGCTACTGCCTTTCCTTCACATGTCCGGCCAATCACTGAATTATGACAAAATCATTTATAAGGGCTGTAAAGCATTATCCCAACTTTGATGGATGCTATATTTATGGCAGCCTAGGACAATGGTAGAAGATGCATTAAGAAAAGAAGCTGGCAAATACACCATTATTTTTAAGTATTTTCTTGACATTCCAACCCACTAATGGCCCTATGCATTCTAATGCCATCTCAGAGTTCCTCCTGCTACTTCAGTTAAAATAAAACACATGGCTTGGTAGAAAATACCAAACTTATTTTTTAAAAAATATAATATGTAAGTATGGAAATAGGTATGCATAAATGTCTGCATAGTGAATATCTCTAAAGGGAACCTTTAACTTGTGAAATGATGGGTGAACTGACAGGATTTTTCCTTAAGAATTATAAGAAAAGTTAAAATTTAAAAACATCTTGGAGATTAAAATACAAATGTGACTCCTATATGGCTATCTAATCATATCAGGGGCCACAGTAATCTTCTACTACCTGCAAAAGCCAATTATGCTGCAGTTAACACTCATATCGCCCCTCTTCTCATTTTCAGGTAGACATGTCCCAAGATGGTTTGGAGGCTAAACTAGAAACTGGTGAGGTTATATATGCATCAGGCTATCTTCATCCTCAAGTCACACCGTTTACAGAGGAACCTCCATAGTTGACTACCTGCCTACATTGACCACTTCCTTAAGCTGGCCTAATTTTCTTTCCTTACTTATATATATTTTTTTGAGACAGAGTCTCACTCTGTCACCCTAGTTAGAGTGCTGTGACAGATAGTTCACAGCAGTTATAATTCACAGCAATCTCAAATGCTTGTGCTCAAGTGATCCTTTTGCCTCAGCCTCCAAAGTAGTTGGGACTATAGGCACCCACCCAAGCACCGGCTAGTTTTCTGTTTTTAGTAGAGATGGGATCTTGCTCTTGCTCAGGCTGGTCTTGAACTCCTGAGCTTAGGTGATTCACCCGCTTCTGCATCCCAGAGTGCTAGGATTACAGGTGTTGACCAAGGCACCCAACCAAGCTGAGCTAACGTTCAGAGACTGCACATATGCTACATGTCCACATCAGTACAGTAGACCTAGTTCTTTATTTTGAACTCATACCATTTCAGTATATTGATGAGTTTGTTATAGTGCTCTGGGTAGCCAACTTACAACTTTTACCATATATAAAAAATTGTCTGCCTAGAAAAATGATGGTGAACTTGCTACAGTCTTGCTTATGCTAAAATCATATGTAGAAATGCTAATTACCTACGTAGCAACTAGTTAGGGATTCCGAGAAACAAACTTTGCCTCAAATCATCACTTTCATTGAGTTGGCATTATGCTTTCAATTACTCTATATTGATTCACTAACTTCCAGCTATCCTCCATTTATAATCTGAATATGAATCTATGGATACATATTTCTTGGTGTGTAAGACACAATGACTTTATTTTTGTTTTATTTCTTTGTCTGCTTGTGAACATAATGGGAAGTCATAAAATGCTAAAAGATTCGACATCTGTTCCTATTTCATCTCATTGAGTAAAATAATAAGTTAAGGGAAGGGTTTTAAAGATTCTTGGCTTTCACTCTTAAGGTGATCTACTTTCTACAAAGATTTTTACTGACCTAAGATTTCTCCAATACATAGTCTTTTTTCCTTCTTGGGATAAAAGCATGGTCAGGTTTATTATGTTCACCCAGAAGCAAATTCAAATATAATAGATGGCGTTCAGTTTTTCATGTTATTGCAAAATACAATACAATTAAGAACAACTCTACTGTGTGGCCCTATAAAACAGGTAGTGTAATTTTCTACAACTCTGCTATTTCCCTGCCATGAGATCAGTCCCTGAAGAGGTTTAATGTGTGAAGAACAGTCAGAAATGAAATATCAGAATGTTTATATGAAGTGAAATGATGAGTGAAAAGAGTTATGGTTTCACTCTTTTTTTTTTTTGAGACAGAGCCTCAAGCTGTCCCCCTGGGTAGAGTGCTGTGGCATCACAGCTCATAGCACCTCCAACTCCTGGGCTCAAGCAAGTGTCCTGCCTCCACCTCCCAAGTAGCCAGGACTACAGGCACCCACCACAACGCCTGGATATTTTTTGGTTACAGCCATCATTGTTGTTTATCAGCCGGGGCTAGATTCGTACCCGCCAGCTCAGGTGTACACGGCTGGCGCCTTAGCTGCTTGAGCCACAGGCACTAAGCCTGGTTTCACTCTTTAAATTAAAACAGGTAAATTGAGAAAGTTTGATAATATTTAGAGATTTATGCACCTATGTATTATTCTTAAATTTTATTTCAAACATAAGTTTTATGAATATTTCTCTGGCTATGCATGTCCTAATTAATACAATTCTATTTTAATTAAGGCAAAAAGAGTTTTTATTTTTTGTATAAACATGAAATGTGGATACTTTGTAAATTACTTAATACAAATGAGGTCCTCTGTCACTTACTATTGTCCCTGTAATATCTACTGGAAGTTAAATGCCATCTAAGATAATTATAGCCTAGTAGCACCACCTGCTTCGACCACCACCATCATTTATTGATCATGTAGTGTATCCTACCACTTCAATAAGTGCTTTGTATGCATTGTTTCATTTAATTTTTAAAACTATCAATGAAGAACATATTCTCCCTACTTTAGGGAAAACTTGAATTCAGTGAAGTTAATAAAAGTTCCCAAGGCCATGTAAGTAGCAATATGGTAGACTGGCACTCTCCAGGGCTTATCCTCCATACACATAGAAACATGAACATGAACTGTCCATACACAAAAATACCTTAAGAGCCAAGGAAAGAAAATGAGAGATTTTTACTTTAGGGTATAGCAAGATACAGAAAAATACGTATTAAGAGAATAGGAAGGACACTGTCACATTACCTGCATCACCCTCTCCCCAACCTTAGGCAGCACAGCTTGGAGAGAAATACCCTCATGGTGGGAGAAGGGGAAGGAACTGAGCACTGCCTTTGCCTCAGACCCCCTAACATGAGTCCAAGTAAAACCCAGCACAAGAGCAGTTTTCCATGGCCTCCGGCCCCACCTCACCACATGAACTACCCCAGTGGCCCAGGTTCCAGACAGTCTAGTACCTGTTAAGTCCAGCGCCCCACACCAGTACCAGACCAGCCCCTCACCCCAGACTTATGCTCCAAGCGTGTCCCAGAGCCAGGCTGGCCCCAGAGGACCATCCCAGCACTGGGAGTGGGAGGGAAGTAACTAAAATAATTTCCCAAGGTAAGTGACAGAGAATGGATATAAACCCAGATATGTCTCTGAATAAAGACTGTGCTCTGAACAATGCACAGTTCCTTCTCCTGCAGCTTTACTCCTGGCTATAATTTTATAATTACTACCTCTAAGTCATAAATCTATAACCTATGAAAATGAGATGGGATTTCTATTTATGTTTGACTGTTTTAAAACAAAACAAAACAAAAAGTAGGGTTAGAGGACACAAGTATCAAATCCAGACATATACAATGGAAAAAATAAGGAAAACCACTGTAACCAACTTCTATTCATCCCAGGCCCAGGGTGTTGGCATTTGCTCCACCACTGCAGTTTACCTGTGTACCCCTCCCATACACAGAGCATTTCTCCATACAAGAGTGTCATTTCAATGGGTTTCCCACTCCCCTCTAATTTTCATTCCTGATTTAAGGCAAAATGCCATTTGCCCAAATTTCCCAACATACTATAATAAATGTGATAAAAAAAAAAAAACTCTCATAAGCATAGTATACATATTAAATGGTAAGTGGTACAATTTGCCAGGGAAGAGTATAGGAAGAGTATAGTATCAAATTAAAAAAAAAAATACACAACAGAGATACATTGTGTGCCAATAAGTGAATCTGAAGGTTTTGCTTCTCATTGTTGCCTCAATGAGCAGGATTTATATACAAGTAGCTCTCAGGTGAAAAACTATTCCATAGAGTTTCACAATTATAACATATTGATTTTTTAAATCAAAATTCAGCAGTCTGGGATATGATAAAAAAGGCATCACTTGCATATTGAGTTTTTCACTTTTCATAATTTCATATGTCTTATGCTCAGTTATATACTTAGTGAGGGTAGGACAAGAGATTTAAAAACAACAATTCATTGCCAAGAATAATTTCTCCCAAGTAATACAAATGTGTTATATACTTTTTTCTATTAATCAATCCAGAAAGTAAATAAGCAAATAGTAAAATTACTGAGAAAGAATTGGGCTTAAATTAAAGAGGAATAATGAGAAAGAAAATGACAACAACAAAATCAGTAACCAGGCATTACCTGGCCCATTAAGGCAGAAGTAACGTGAAACACTCGTGTGCAATACTCCACGTGCTTTACAGGTCTGGTTTAAATACTGGTGCCTGTAAGGAACTGAAAACAGAAGCCAGGCTTGGTGGCTCACAGGTACAATCCAGTGTCTCAGAGACTGAAGCAGGACTGCAGAAGCCCAAAAGACACAGGTTACCAATAACTAAGATCACACCACTGAACTCAGACTGAGTAACAGAGTGAGAACTTGTTCCATTAAAAAAAATGCCTTAAATTCCACTGTATAAAGAAGTGCCAATAAAATTACAAATGGTAATGCATGCCTTTAAATGTATTTTCACTTTAATAAAAGAGAGTACTTATATTAAAACTAGATTAAATAGAATACTTTTATAAATCTTAAGCCATCTACTAAAGCTATGTTGCCTCCTACTACCAATATTGCCTGTGTGTGTGTATGTGTGTGTATAGAGTCTATTGCAGCTAGTTAGCAGTGTTATTTAAATTTGGAAGTATCATATATCACTTAATAATATATAGTCAATGTAGGATACAATATCATATATTATTTACAGTAGCAAGCGCTCAGGGATACAACAATACAGACTGTATTTCTCAAGATCCAAATACTGCCTTTTGTGTCACTTCAGAGTAAAAATTTCTTGAGTTGCCACTTAGGAAAGCCAACATTTAGTTACACCACCCATCCAAAGAGACATCACTGATTAATTGCAATGTCTGGAATAAGGTCAAGAGCAAAACTAATGAGATGAGAGGGAAGGGTGAAGGGCAATAACTAACAATCTCATTGGCAGTACTCTTGTGTCTTGCAGATTGTTGTTAATCAAGGGTGAGCCTGAGCCTTGGAGAAAAGAAGCCATCTGGTTAGATACTAAGAATTTCATTCTGGAGGCCATTAGAGAGGTTTTATGATTACATCTTCATTTCTTGGTTTCAGCAGCATAATGGAATTGTGGGGTACCATAGATGCTACCTCAAGTGCTACCATAGATGCTGCCTCAGAATTGAAATGCTCATTTTTCAGCTTCCGGAAATGTTGGAAGCATTACAATGTCAACTGAGTTATTCTCTGCAAATTGCACTCTGCAGAAGTGAATTGACTTGGCCAAAGTTATGTCCCCTTTATGAGGATCAGCCCTCCAATGATGGGTCAATGCAGAAATAAGGGCTTGCTTCATTTGCTTTAAGTAAACAATTCTGTAAGAGTGTCCCCCCCAGATC
Organism: Arctocebus calabarensis; assembly: GCA_963573935.1. Taxonomy (NCBI): domain Eukaryota; kingdom Metazoa; phylum Chordata; class Mammalia; order Primates; family Lorisidae; genus Arctocebus; species Arctocebus calabarensis. Next base: position 23,029 of record CAUYON010142746.1, on the reverse strand, counting down.
CCCATGGACCAGCTGCAGTTACTGAGGTGACTGCACCACAGTTCAACACCCCCCTGTCTTTCTTTGATCACTTTCCTATTGTTGTTGATCCCAGAAGCGCTTCTCACTTAAACTTTTACCCACAAATCTCAGCTTCAGGGCTTTCTTGGGAAACAGTTGCACCAAGAGAGGCCAAGGAAGCCTACTTGAAAGTGCAAATTTGGAGCTGGATCAGCCAGCAGCCTACATGCAATGAGAACTCCACCGCTGATAGAAAGTGGAGCACTGTTAGTACCTTGCATGCTCTTGCAGTGTAATTAGTAAGCCCTTCATCACAATAAACCAGGATTGGGCATATGCACTATGGAGGCAAATCTCAGGTGTTTATTAGAGAAGAAATAATCATTAAGAAATTTGATTTGGCTATAATGCGCTGGATAGAGAAAATTAAAAGATAGAAATGGTTAGTCACCAATTGAAAGCTGACAGCGAAAGCTAGAGGGCCTCCTTGGTGGTATGTATGAAATTCTCTTAACCTTCAGCTGGAAGAAAGAAAAAGCTTTGGATCAAGATCGTGACTTAAGAATCGTAATAGCAAAGCTATCAAATTTAGAATATCTGCCTTTCTATACAAAGGGTTCTAATTAAGGAGAAATTGGAGGCAGGGGAATATGGTAGAATTATCTGGGGAAATATTAATTACTCAAATATGTGTGAAGATTGTGGACTCATATAAAAGGCCCACTACTCCCTGTTAATTGTTCTAATTACCAGAACACCTTTCTTAGTTGAATTCAATGCAGTGTAACTGCCATGCAAAAAATCATAGACTCCAATCAAAATCTACCTATACCACCACCCCCTTTGTCCATAAGATCAATAATTAGGATTAAGTCACAGGATAAGCAAGCTGGAAATTTCAGGGCCATTTACAAGAATGAGGGGACTATATACACCTGGAATTAACTGCTAGGCCGACATTCACTGAATTAGAGATCAATTCTGAAAAGGCTGGATTAAAGGGAGAAGATAAGATACTATAAAATTGAATGAAGAAAAATTAAAGTATGTGGGAGTACCCTCCCATGATTTAGGAGTTGACATCCTGGCGAGGTTCTAGGAAATGGTATTGACATATTACATAGGGGTACTTTTTGAAGATCAGAAAAATGATGGCCCATACAAATACAATAGAAATGCCAAAATGGAGATGTAATGGTATGGAAAAATGGACACATGACTGCTGATATGAATAAGCATCTGCCTGGAAAATTTACCATCCAAGTTTATCCCATGGGAGGGACTAGAGGACACTCACTTTTATCCAAATGTCTTTGAAAGGTACACAAGCATTGCTAAGAAGCTCAGTGGTCATCTTCTGCATATCAATAGCGATGGTAAGAAATGCTGGGAAAGTATTTGGATTGTAATTGGAAATATAGAGGATTATGGAAAATAAGAAATGAGCAGTGATAGGTACAATGATTGTAATAAGTGGGATTATCTGGGCATCAACTAGAGATCTGATATAATCTTGGAAACATCTGAGAGACCTACAAATACAGCAATTTCCTAGGGAAGTAGTTCTCAACCAGGAGGATTTTGCTCTAGGGCACATTACACAATATCTGGGAATATTTTTTGTTGTCACAACCAGCAAAATGATGCCACTGGCATCAAGGCATGAGAGGCCTGGGATATTTCTAAATACCCTACTATGCACAGAATAGGCCCCACAAGTAAGAAACATACAGCCCATAAGTTCCACAGCTCTTAGAATGAGAAACTTTGATAAGGTTCCTTGATAAGGGATGAGGTAAATAGAATAAAATAAGTCAAGGATGGCTCATTCCGAGGTTGAGGGCAGCCACAGGCAAACAAGTCATAAATTCTGGATTAATTTCCAGATTGGAGCCAGTTTCTTGAGCTGTATAACCCATTAACTGAAGGAGGCACTGAGTAAGTTGTGGGAAAGATATTACAATAATTTCCAAATTCCTTCCCCAATGGACAGATGCTCAGGTAATGACATATAGGAATAAGGAAATACACAAACATTTTGATTATTACTAGATGCAGAAATTAGGGTGATATTCCCATCAGGGACCAAAATAGTCATTAGGACTCCCAGTGTGGGAATATAGGAGGACAAATAATAAACTCCTGACACATGCTGATGTCTCAGTGTATCTGCTATATCCACAAACCCACTCATTGGCTATTCTCCATGGCCTCCAAAATATCCTTGATGTGAAAATATGTAAGAGTTGGTAGAACTCAAAAATCTGTTACTTGACATGCATAAGATCTACTGTGGAAATGAAAGCCTCCATAGCTAACTCTCTCCATGGCAAGTCAGATAGTAAATCAGAAACAACAGTGGCCTATGGTAGAGAGAACTGGAGAAAGTATTTCTATCTATAAAGCATTAGGGAGGTTTTCAGTCAAGTGGCTTAACAGAGTCTTTCCACATTAATCAAATACAACATGAGAAAATAAAATATGTGAAACAAAAATCTTCAAAACAAGGGATGCCAGGAAACAAAGAGCAGGGTTTCATGAGATATAAGAAATATAAAAGAAAAAGTCCTAAAATTGTCCAAGTGCACTGCCTTGAAATTCACCAAGCCATAGAACAAGAAAATGGAAGCCCCAAACAGTCTGGCAGACTCTGAATTGAGGCTATAGAGCTGAGAATTCAGGGAGACCAAGTATAGACTTTGAAGGACAGTATTTGAAGAAAGAGGAGCATAGAGGTACAACCCTGCTCTGGTCCCACCTAATAGCTCCTAAAAGCTACACTTAAAGGATTAAATATTTCCATATAACTACATTCAAAACAAATCTCAAGAATATTTATAGGAATATAAAATATCCATCACCCAACAAGGTAAAATTAAAAATGTCTGAAATCAAATAAAAAAATACTAGGCATGGGGTGGTGCCTGTGGCTCATTGAATAGGGTGCCAGTCCCATATACCAGAGGTGGCGGGTTCAAACCTGGCCCTGGCCAAAAACTGCAAAAAAAAAAAATACTAGGCATGCAAAAAAGCAAAAGAATATGGCACATAAAAAGTAGAAAAATTCAACATCAACGTACAACAAACACAGATGCTAGAACTGAAAGTATTAAGGCAAAATACACCTAGAGGAAGACCCTATGAATTCACCCTTTCCTACTCATTCCTTCAAAAAGAGAGGAACAACAATAACAACAACAAAAATATAAGAGGAGGTATGCCTCAGACAGTTTCACGTAGACATCAAGGAAGGTACTAATTTTGTAAGATGGCCTCACTGGGCCTTTTCATTGGTTCACATATCCATCATGATATAAACAGGCTAAATCCTGGGCCAAGCAACAGTGGCTCACACCTGTCATCCTAGCACTCTCCAAGGCTGAGATGGGTGGATTGCCTGAGGAAGAGCAAGACCCCCTCTCTAAAAACTAGCAAGGCATTGTGGTGAGGCATTGAATCCCAGCTACTTGGGAGGCTGAGGTAAGAGGATCCCTTGAGCCCAAGAGTTTGATGTTGCTATGAGCTATGATACCATGGGCACTCTACTGAGGGCAACAAATGAAACTCTATCTCAAAAAAAAAAACCTCAAGACAGGCTAGATCTAAGATTGCAGGTTAAGTTTTATATAGGGACAAAAGGCAATGTTCTCTTCACTCTTTGAAGGTTTACTGAAAATCAACTAAGTAAAGGCAGATACACAGAAGAAAAGGTATACAAGATCAATTAATGTGCAAAAGTTTGAGTACACACAGGAGTCATACAAAATACGAAATTGAATAGAGATGAGATGATTGATGTTTAAACACTCTCTTCATAATGGAGAGATGCATGGACCTGGGGGCAGGCATTGTGCAAAGGCGAGAGGTAGTGCTGCACAGAAACAAAGGGTGTCTTATTAGGTATTACAATAGGGTAAAGTCCCCCAGGTGTACTCTGGGAGTTGCCCTTAGAAGCAGATGAAATGTCTGTCTGACACGGAGATGACTCCCAGTCTCTTCCCTTCTCCTGGGGTTGATCTTTCCTCATTATCTAATAAGATCTCTAAGGAGGTGGATGGGTAAAACAATTCCATTTCTTTTAGAAAAAAACTTTCTTGGTCAGGTAAACAATTTTCAAAGAAGGTCCCATCCCTGTGCATATAAGGTGACAGAGACAAGGTCAGAGGGCCCTTGATTCTGGCATAGCTTTTAGGACCTCTCAGCATGCCAAATGCCAGTCCCAGGCCCTGCTTTCTGAGCCTCAGTAGCTTCATGTAAAAGCAAGCTGATCAAACTTTTTAGTCTTCTTTGGTTTGTCCATTAACAAATAACTAGTCTAGGAAAAAAATCATAGTTCGTAATTCTTACCAAATTATTTGTCACTGTTGTCTATATACTAGCCTGGGATGATTTTTCATGGCAGATTACTTATTTGCAACAGTCTTCTAGATATTTTTAAGTCTGCTTTTAAGTCTAATAATGCATATATTTATATGTATCACATAATGTTAGAGAACCCCATGGGGGTCCACTCATCCAGCTCAGCCAAGCCAGACACTGAAGTTGAGAAATGCAGGGTCCCATACAAGGAGAATAAGCAGCTAATGCTTAAAACTTAAAACTCCCAATGGCTTATAAATTGGTGTTAGTAAAGGCAGATCTGATCCAAAAAGGTGGGATATCCTGAAGTATGGGAAGCATAGGTAGATTCAGAGATTTCAGGATAGTCAGAAGGGAATGTTAAGATGGGTGTGATAGCTCCCTCAGGAGGAAATGTAGAACAAAGAATGCTGATCAGGGTTCACTTCCTCAGTCCCCACCCTACTTTTGTTTGTTTGTTTGTTTTCTGAGACAGAGTTTTACTTTGTTGCCCACGGCAGAGTGCCTTGGCATCATAGTTCACAGCAACCTCAAACTCTTGGGCTAAAGTGATTCTCTTGCCTCTATCTCCCAAGTAGCTGGGAATACAGGTGCCCACCACAATGACAGGGCTACTTTTCTTAGAGACAGGGTCTCACTCTTGCTCAGGCTGGTCTTGATTCTGTGCGCTCAGGGCAATCCACCTGCCTCGGCCTCCCAGAGTGCTTAGTTCCCCCTCTTGTCTGCCATATGCATCAGGTGGTAGCAGGATATTTCTGAAAAACCACTCAAAAACATAGCTAAGACGCCATCTTTTACTTTTAATAGTGAACTAAAATATCTCCTGACTCTTGCTTGCTTAGAGGGACTTTGTTCTCATCAGGTTGTCCACTTACTTTTTAAAACTGTCCAGGTGCCCTGAACTTTCCCCCAAAAGGTTTCCTTTATTTCCGTGCCCCCACCGCATTCCCCAAGAGAGGGTCCCTACTTGGTCTCAATCACTCTTCACGTCTGATTATTAGAACGTTCTTCTCTTTCTTGAAATAAGACTGAAATTGCTTCTTTGTTTACCTTAGGGTAGTAGTGGAAACTAGGGCAACAATGGAGGTAGATTTCATTGGGTTTGCTGCTGAAATTCTTTAGAGTTATTGTCATCTGTGGTTTTGGACACAGAGCTAAATAAAAACACAATTTTCAAAAAGAATAAATAGAAAAATAAATATAGGAAAAAATGACAAATAATTATCAGTATTTGGAATCAGCTAAGTGACAAATTTTGCATCTCTACATTTAGACTTTTTCAGATGCCACCAGATTATAGCAGTTTAAATATGAATAGAAACTTGCTAAAACATGTGAAGTTTTGAGGCTATAAAATACAAAAAAGATACACTCCATTATAATTTTAAGAAAAGTCAGAATTTAACACTTTCACTTTCAAGGTTAGGAAAGAAGTAAAATAACCAAATGAAATTGATGCACACAGCCAGCAAAGGCTACAATTCAGCAGTCATTTTCTCAGTGGAATTTACTTTCATCCTTACCTGTGTACAGTAATACTGGCATGGAATTATTTCACCAGTATGGCTCCCAGCCTTCATTCATGCTGTGGAATCTACCTGCTGTGCCTTTTCTCTTTCAATGAATTATTTAAAAACTCCTCTCAATTCAAATTCCATTCGAATTTTTACTTCTTCTAAGAAGTCATTCCCTATCATTCTAGTCTCACACTGCTTGTTTCTCTGAGATCTTCTTAATGGAATTAGGCAACAAATTGCTCTTTGATTGTGACATCTGACTGCATTTACCTCCATTTCTACGGAGAGTTCTTTGAGGTCAGGCACCAGGTATTTTTCTGCTATTTCTTCTTTACCCATCAAAATCGTCAGTCTCCTCCCTTGTGCTCGTTCACTCCCCTTTGTTCCTGAGCATATGAAACTGTTCTATTTATTTTGAATTTTCTGTTTAACTTTTATTTTACTAACTGCCAAATTTCCCAGAAGAGTGGTCAAACCCCTTGTGTAGTTTTGCTTATCTCCTTCTCCTTCCCTCAAGTTTCCATAACTAAGATTCCTCACAAGTGAAATTTTAAAGCTCTGCAAAGTATATTGATATAGTAATTCTTTTTTTTCTGGATCTTCTTATGTTGCCCATTTTACTATTTACTTTCTTGTACTTTTAATCATTGGTGGTTCTTCATGCACAAAAATTGGGATGCTTTATTACTGCAGCATAACCCAGCTTTCCTGACTGGTACAACAGTATGAACATCTCAATTCAGTAACAAAGAATGACACCAAAGTCATAAAATAATACCTATTATTGGAAGAAAAAGAGTAAATCAATTTTTAAATGAATTCTGTTTGGTTACAAAGAGCACTGACTTATATACAATATAAGACTGGTTTAAAAAGACTTGTGTCAATTAGTAAAAAAAACCAGTTCCTATCAATGTCCTGATTTTTTTTTTAAAATAAAAACATTATTTTTAAAATAATGTTTAATATCTTAAACATTAAAATATCTTAATATTAAAGTAAACAAATGTGTGATCCTCTTAGTTAACAGTAAGGTGACAATATCGTTCCTCTGCTATGTAGTAACTGAGAAATATTAAGTATCAATATTCAATGCTATCTTTCAGAAGGTATACTGAGAAAGGAGCTTTAAGAGGATTGGGAGGAAAATCTGGCCTGCTGAACCAGAAAGTCTGGTGGGCCGGTTGCTGTAATGTAGGTAACCAATGACCAATAGAAAGAGACCATCAATCACCAATAGAAAAGGGCAATACTGCCTGGAGGCACAAAAAGGCCAATGAAAGACTTGTAGCCCATTTCAAATGGAGAGAGTATTTGATACCCTTGCAGGCCTTTGAGTCTTGTCTTTCTCACTTTTTCTTCTTCAGAAGGAAGACTCCCTTCTAACTCTCTTTGGAAGTGCTCTAAACGTCTTCCTAAATAAAATCTCTTTTTGTTACCCTGAAACTTGTGTAAGTTACTTTCACTTTCTATCCACATTACTTGTGCTGCTCCAATTTTATTTCCAGTTTCCACTCACTTTTGCCTTGATTACTGCTCTGCCTTGGTTGACCATGAACCAGGACCCCTGACCTCCAATAATCTTCTCAACCTGACTGAACATCTTGACAGAGTGGAATTTGGGGGTTTTCAGGAAGCTGCCTGTGTCCTAAAATATCAGGGCTTCAGGCTACTGCCTAGGATTTGGGTTCTCTGAGTGCTCTTGGTCAAAAATTTACCAGACACCAGAAAGCAAACATGAAACAAAATTTATTGAGGAAGAGAAAGACAGTAAGAGCAAGATGTAGGCTTACAGAGCAAGATACATTCACCATAGATAGCAAATAGGCCCCTACTTTTGTGACAAAGAAAAGCCATATGTCATGGCCACTGATACTCTTTTCTATTGTCTAGATCATGTCCACATACCTCATGGCTCAGAGAACACCTTGAAACCCAAGTCCTACTGTGCAGGTGGACCTCCCATGAGCCTCTCTGAGATCCCAATCAGCACATGTGGACCACAATGTAGATTTAAGCTAACGACATGATGATTAGTCTTACGAAAGTACTAGGTCACCTTTTGACTCTATTATACCTCTTGCTAGGCTAGATAGTCTTCTAAATTCTTTTGCAGTTAGCAGGCTAAGTTCTGATTGGCAGATTGATAAAGTATTTCCTTTTCCCATGTGTGAGTGATCCCTTGATACAAAATTAAGGTGGGAGGCACTTGGAGGGCCTCACCCTTGTCCTCCTTACCCAGGAGAGCTGAGATTTCTAACTGTCTACCCAATAGAATGAAGATGAAATTGCCTCCTCACTTGTTCAGAGAAAAGTAAGGATGGTTTTACCCTGAAAATAGAAACTTTAGGGAAAATAGGAGAAATGTTATAATACTATGTTTTATGCTTAAAAGTTCTAATATGAAAGCATTATGAACTAATAAGAGATAAAACATAAAGACATAGACAATTTCATTTTAATCAAATAATTACAAGTACAATATATTATATCATGATTTCACTTTTCAGTCTACATATGTAGCCCTTTAAATTATCCTTGTCTTTATTATTTTGGGGTTGTTTTCAAGTGCAGTTTGATTTTTTTCTTCTAATCAAATAGCCAATTGATTCTATTGATCAGTTCTCATTTTGTTTTGGAAAAACATAAATGAGAGTATTGCTGATATATTGTTTGTGGCAGCTGTTCCGTGGCAGTGATATATATCTACTTTCATGAAAATAGCCTGTGGATATTTAGCACTCATAGACCTGAATGCTGGGGCAATCCTCAAATACAGTCTGTACCCTTTTAGGGTGAATGTGACCATGGTGAATCTAGAGCCTGTGCCACCAGCTCTGGCTGGATATCTGGGTTCCTCCCACCACTTCACGCTGACAATTCTCACAGAAAGTCTGGTAGGGCTGCCTCAATGTCACTGACTTTGAAATTGAAAAAATGTATCTCTGGACAGGAAACGGAGAAGATAGGGAGGCAAGGCCTGGACAAAGGAGGTGCCAACAATGGCTTGTTGGAGGACTGAAACTATTTGGCAGTGACTATGAAACTGTTAGTACAATTTAGGCACTTGTCCCCTGTTCATCAGAAAAAGAGGGACAAGCACTTCACAAAGAAGAAAAGAGAAGTTATTATTTTTGCCAGCAAAGGGGGAATATGTCAGACAATGGCCTCAAAATCCAAATTCCTGCTTCGAAGCAGCACAGAGCTTTAAAAGGTTCTGATCCCATAATCCCATTTCGGCTAAGAAGGTCTTGTGACCTCTGCCCAGACCATTCCCTTGAGCCATCTCCTGTGGCCCAACTACTAACCTAAAGCAAGCATGAAGGTCTCAGTTCCTAAAACGTTTTGGAGAGAAGAAGAATAGTTTTGCCATTATTTTAATCAAGCTATTTATTCCCTCTGCAACAAAACCTCAAGGCACAGGATAAATCTGTCTTTTATTACCCCACTTCCATCTTTAGGATTTGATATTATCAAAGGGAATAATCAAAGAAATGGCATGATTTATACACTAAAGTTATTGTTACCATCTCAAAATTTATAAACAATACCTGCAATGGCTAGGAAAGATATTTTTAATGTTTCATTACTGTTTGATACAATGCATTGTAGAAGTTAAAAATCTCAGGATTTGATCTCAGACAACTTAGGTTTCAATCTCTGTTCCACTACTTCTCTGTAACTATGAGCAAGTTAACTTGCCCTGAAGTCAATTTTTGTATGAGCAGGTAAAATTATTGGCATGCACAAAGTATGCAATAATTGTTTCTCATTATCTATAATTAGCTTACATGCCCCCTCCTTTGCATTTTCACTCAGGGGCTTAGATTTAAAGTCCTTAAGGAAGAAACTGTTCTTGAGGCTCAAAATACAATACTTCAAAATGTGGTGCTTTGATACTGAAATAAAGAAGCCTAGCCTGTCCTCCTCCCACACAGAGTATCTCCCAAAGAAACTGCTGTTTCTTTATCTGCTTAAGATCTAGATCCACTAAGGAGGACACCTGCTTCTTCTTCCCCTTCCTACAAGATCAAGAATGTAATACCTGAACAGATCCTTTCCCTGCCAAAGTGTTTACCAAGGAACCTCTACTCTGGGATCCACTCATTCTCCCTAGTAATTCTTTACGGCCTCTCAAAACAATTTCTTTTCTCTGCCAACTAATAACCTATTTTGCTAGGGCGGTAGATGTGTATAAGCTTCTGAATCCTCTAGGGGATTGGGCATTACTCTGTGAATCTCTTTATATATACATCTTCACTAAAACTTTATGCTTTTTCTTCAATTATTCTTTCTTTCAAGTTGATTTTTCAGTGAACTTTCAGGAGGAAAAGGCCTGTGACCTCTACACTGTCCAGGTGTTTCTCTTTGAGGCTATTACAAAAAGTGGTAACTGAGATTATCTTTAACTCTGCCACTAGAATATGTTTTTTTTTCAGAGAGGGAAAGAAGATTAAAGACATCATGGTGTCTACCTCAAGAGAAGAAAACAAGCTGATTGAATATGCACTGAGATGAAGCATAGTACAAAATTAGGAGCCTCTGCCAAGCTGAAAGGAGGAGGTGGTGTGGCATCATACAAGTTTCAAATACATACTTTTCTAATTCTACTTCTAGCATTGAAGTATCCTGGGTAATGTGTAAAGACTTTGCCAGTATTAAACCTGATCCATGCTATGATAACTGATGTAAACTGGTCAAGTTATAGCTTTTTTTGTTGTGTTGTTAATCTCATCCAGGTGCTATTTTTTCTTTCATTTCATTTTTTTTTTCCTTGTATCAGCAGACAAGCTCCCTGTGATAAGTCTCTCCTGCACAAGCTGACATTGCCCTTACTTATATAACTTTTTTTTTATTAAATCATAGTTGTGTACATTAATGCAATCATGGGGTACAATGTGCTGGTTTTACATACAATTTGAAATGTTTTCATCAAACTGGTTAACATAGCCTTCACTTTCTTAGTTATTGTGCTAAGACATTTGTATTCTACACCTAGTAAATGTCACATGTACCCTTGTGAGATGCACTGTAAGTGTGATCCCATCAATTACCCTCCCTCCACCCATTCTTCCCCTCCCTTCCCCTCCCTCTCCCCTTTTATAAATTTTGTTATTATGGAAATGTTCACTGGTACGTCAAGGGCTAGATTGTATTCCCCAAACTTCATATGTTGAAGTTCTGATCCCCCCACCCCATACCTCAGAATATGACTGTTTTTAGAGATAGGGTTTAAGGAGCTAATTTAGGTTAAATGAGGTCATTGGGGGGCCCTTCTTTCTTTCATTTCGTTAACAAATATCTTAAACCATAGGAAAATATTCAGGATTAAATTTATGTTTTTGAATTAAAAAACATGTATAAGTAGGTATCAAATCCATATGATCTATAGAGGGCTCAAATGTATTTTTGTCATTTTTTTAATTATCAAAAAAATTTTAGTCTCGGTATGCAATATTTGTAAAAATAATGCTTGCATTTTTATGTTAATATACAGCTGGAAGGGAGTACATAGCAATTATGTGATGACTAAAAAGCCCCAAAGCATAATAGTGATGTTTTGAACAATTTAATCCATTAAAAGCTCAGTTAAGCGAATAAAGAAAATACTCTTAACATATGGTTGTAGTAAAGGAAAAACGGGTAAACATTTTAGTGTAATGGGATATTTTAGAGTAATTTCAAATTCTAAACCAGTGTTTTCAGAAAATGGAATAGGAGACTTTTTAATCATCAGAATTCTAATTTTTATCAGCATTTCATCCAATCTCTGACATATAGTTTTTAAAGTTTCATGCAGTCTTACTTCCTCGAAGCTTTACATTCATATTATCTTCTACTCTCAGAAGGAGTCTATAAATACAGGTCTATCATTACTTTCTAAACTGAACACCTTTATAACTGCTTCCTTATCTTTCTCTCAGAATTAGCCATGGGATGCCAATTCCCTATTCAAACTCAGCTCTCCCTTGATGTCAAACTCCATGCACATTTATTAAATTCTGTTTCATATGCTACCATAAATATTGAGGATATAAAATAAATGTGTCACAAAGTCATTGATATTAATCTGCTTATAATCTGGTAGGAGAACTTTTTTAAGTGAATAGTTGAAATGAATTATATTTGAAAATAAGAATAAGTTACAACATTTTTAGAAAAGAAAAGAGTGATGTACTATGTGTAAATGATATGCAATGATTGTATAGAGGTTAACTGTGAATACCCAGGCAGAGGAAAGAGAATTTTTTTTTTTTTTGAGACAAGGTCTCACTCTATTGCCCATGTTAGAGTTCCGTGGTATCAGCCTAGCTCATAGTAACCTCAAACTCCTGGGTTCTGCTTTTTCTCCTGCCTCAGCTTCCTAAGTAGCTGGGACTACAGGTGGCTGCCACAAAACTCAGATAATTTTTTTTTAATTTTTAGTAGAGATAGGGCCTCAGGTTGGTCTCAAACTCCTGAGCTCAAATGATCCTCCCACCTTGGCACCCAATGCTAAGATTACAGGTGTGAACCACTGTGTCTGTCCATAGAAAGGGAATCTGAGGGAGAATAAACAAGCTGTATAAAACAGTGGAGGATTGAAACAATTTGGCAACTACCCATAGAAGTCAATGTGACATAATACATAATGGATAATTAATTAATTGGCATCCACTCAAAAATAATTCACTGAGGATTTTATCATAGTGACAGTATGAAAAGCACTTGTTAGAAGGCATGGTCAGGGAGTTAAGTTGTGTACAGATCCTAAGAGCTGTGTCATGTACTGCCTATAACAGAATGATCAAATGTCATCCCATTGTTGCTGAGGTACTAACAACCTAGGAAGTAATTCTGTTTTAGGTAGGTGACTCTGCAATCCCATGGAGGTGTGAAATGATGGCACAAATAGTTGTGTCATCTAAGGAGTGGAGTGACATGTCTGACCTCCATTCTCGCCAGCGCCACCGCTTCCCACCCTTGCTCTCCACCACTCCTTTCTAGCAACAGGCCAGTCTTGAATGAAGGCCACCATCTGGATTCTCTATTTACATGTCTGAGTGGCTGAGAAATTTAGAAGGAAAATACCATTTGCATTTACTGTTGTAGGAGCTTCAACACCACCCACAATTACTTTTTGTTTTCCTCTCATTCTTCACAACTGTTATTTTAAAACTTAGATATTTCTTAAATCCTCTTATGCAAGTAAGTACATCCTCACCCTCAGAAGACAACTTTCCTCTTGTAAGGTATTGGAGCCTCCATTAATAATTTAGCTAAACATTGCCACTCTCCTGCTATTAGAGGAAAAAGTCTGAAAGGGGGCAAAATATATTATAAGTTGTCTCTTTAACTTCTCTTTGGGGGAATTAAAAACTGAATTCTTGCCTGACACCGGTAATCAAACAGGGCATAAAAATGTTTTTTGTTATTTGTTTTCTAGTATCTTAAGCTTCAGGAGAAGGTTCAACACAAGTGTCTGGAGATCAGAATATAATTTTCACTGGAGATAATATCTACCAAAAGCAATAACTATAGTTAAATAATAACAGCCCAAGCCCATGAGATGTGACATTGGTCGTAGAGACCTGAGCCTAACTCTGAAAACACCCCTTAAAAAGCCTTAAATTTCTGCTTAAAGGTGTGACAGTGCTCTTTTAAGATGCTAGTCTGCCACTCTCCCCATTTGCTGGAAAATTAATAAATTTCTCTCTCCTTTTCCTCAAACCACTTGTCCTCATTCTTCATTCTCACTGATTGGACCTCGGGATAAGTACTGAACTGTCAGTAACAGATTTTGTCACTCCTGGGTTGCCCACTGGCACCTGATGGCACAGCACTCTGTAACTACTGTGGTGCTGCTGTCCTGGAAGGGGTGGAGAGTAGCCCCAGGTTAAGCCTGGGTATATCAGATCTATAGCCCATTCCACCCCACTCTGACTTACTGAACTGGAAAAACCAAAACCAACTTGCAGAGAGGACCCTTAGAGAATGACAGAATTATTCATAACCACCTTTGCAATGCACCACTCCACTTGAGCAAACATACATACTTCACGAATGTATTATTTACTCTGGATGAGCATAGACTGGTCCCAGACGAGGCCAAGGAAGAGGCACATCATTCCCATGGTGAAGATTTTAACCAAACAACAGATGCCACTGCTGCCATTCTGATTGGCAGAGCCATATTGGTATCATAATGAGAACATGGGCAGTGTGAGAATAAATCGTTACTGAAAGTGTATTCTGGCAGGCCTCCAGAGTGGAGTGCTTGGACAGAAGAGTTTAAACAAAGTTCAATAATTCCAACAAAAGGCTAAGAAAGATCATTCTAAATTTTGGGAACACATCTATTTGGCATATCACAAACACACAGATGCAGATCAAGAAGCTCCTGAAAATATGTTCATGATTAATGTGATTTTTATAGGGAAACGTGTGCCAGAGAAGGAAATTACTCCTGTAGAAAGAGCAACTGGCATGGAATCCCTCATAGCTTGTTGATAACACCTTTAAAGTATATAACAGTAGAGAAGAACAGAAACTGAAGCCTATACGAATTCTGGTAGGTGTGCCAACCAAGGTCCTTTGAGATAGTCAAAAGCAAAGGGTGGAAAAAGACTTCCATAAGGGGAAATATAATCAGCATGCTTTTTGTAAAGAGTAAGAACCTTGGAAAAAACACTGCTCAAAATTGCAAAGGGCTGCAGGTAACAAGAAACCACAGGAAAGCAAACAGTTTCTCAAGTCCAGGGCTCAGATGATGGGGCTCTAAGCCTCAGTAATGGCTCCAATCCAAACATTCCCACAGATCCCTGCGTATAACTGATAGTGAGGACTCAATTAGTGAACTGTTTAATTGACACAAGAACTACTTTTTCTTTTCTAAACTCTAAACTAACTTCTCTTAGAAAGAAAATAGTGGCAGTGGTCAGGATAACTGGTCAGATTCAATAATGCCCCATGCTCTAACCTCTTGAGTGTCAACTGGGAGAACGAAAGTTCAGACACAATTTCTCATATTAATATATGCCAGATGTCTAATACCTTTGTTATGGAAAATGAATGCCCCAATAACTTCTTCAGAGAAGCAGCAACTCCACCTGGAGGTCCTGACAAAAATGCTCTCCAGTTTCATTGTTTACTCACTGACCAAGAAGAAACAAACTACATTCTTTTCAAAGTCTACCAAAAAAGTAAGTGTGCCAATGGACCCTGGGATGGGCCATAGTAACCACCCAATTTTGTTAAAAGAAGGGACTTCATGCCCTCATAAGAAACAATATGACCTTAAAAAGGGAGCATTAGAAGGAATTCAACCTATATTGCACAAATTCTAGAGCATTAACTAATTCATTCTTATTAGTCCCCTTATACAATAATACACCAATTTTACCTGTCACAAAGCCCCATACCAATGAGCATTGATTTGTAGAGGATCTGTATGCTACTAATAATATTGTATAGGATATATATCCTATAGGACCAACCTCATATATTCTTTTGTTAGCAGAACCAGGTGACTAGGAATGGTACTCAGTACTTGACTTAAAAGATGCTTTCTTTTTCATTCCTTTAAAAAAGAGGAACAGTTCCTTTTTGTATTTGAAGGGCTGGATTCTGAGACAAGAGTAACCTCAAAGAACTGCTGAACTGTGTTGCCTCAGGGCTTTCAAAACTCTCCTATCCTTAAATTAGACCTTAGGAAGAGACTTGTGGAATATGAAATTGCATCAAGGGATTCTGTTATAATATGTAGATGACTTACTTATAGTTACCTCAGTCATGATCATTGTCTCCAAATGCAGTGGCCGAGCTAATTTTTTGACTTGTTATGGCTATAAGGTATCACTCAAAAGGCACAGATTTGCAAACAGCAGGTTACTAATTTGGGATTCCAAATTAGCAATGAAAACTGAAGCCTAACATCAGACTTAAAGTAAGTCACCTTGAACCTTAAGATGCCCAGAAATAAAAGCAACTGCACAAGTTCCTCAGAATGGCAAGGTTCACTTGCATCTGGATTCCACACTTGAGGCTAATTGAAAAGCCCTTGTATAGAGTCCTTTAGGAGACAAACGTGAGATGCCTGCTCTGGACTACAGATGGTCAAAATGTTGGTGGAATTTCTTTCTACAGTAGGTCCTTCGTCTGGGGATTAGAAGAATGAACTCAGGGACCATACAGATCAGTAGTAAGGTAGGATTTATTAGAAAGAAGAAAGAAGAGAATACAGAAGGAATAAAAAGCACCAGAGTTTCTGGCAGAGGGAAAGATCTAAGTGGGCAGATCTCCTGTGGGTCTTCTGTCTAGAAGGATATAAGATCTTAAGAATTACACTTATCCAGGACTTGGTATATGGGCAGATGGAAGATACCTTTTTAATGCTGATGAGTGTATTAGCAAATGAATCCTTCCAGGTTGAGGCAAAAGAGCAAAGAGTCCACTTGGAAGAGGCCCAGCTTATGTAAATTTACCCAGGCCTAGGAAAAGAGGGTCCCTGTCCAGCCCCGAGTGGGGCAACACTATGTCAAAAATACCTTTGAAAAATTAAAACAGAGTCTTAGGACTGACTCCACATTGGGATTGTCTGACTTGTGGAAAGAACTTAGATAATGCATTCATGAAAAGTAAGTAATGAGTCGTGGTGTCTTCTTACAGATGCTGGGAGACATCCATAGCCAGTAGCATACTTGTCAAAGCAACTAGACAATATTGTGAGAGGATAGCTTCCTTGCTTCCAGGCAGTAGCAGCTACTTCCGACTTTTTGAAAGAGGCTGAAAAATTCAATATAGGATAACCTGTTATGTATACCCTCCCTCATATTCTGACTTTATTAAAACAAAGAAGGGGTTATTGGCCAAGAAAATACCAGACCATCCTTTTAGATAATTCAAATATTAAATTAAAGATTATGCCTACTCTCAATCCAGATGCCCTGTTACCAGTTGAAGAGAATGAGACTTTAGAGATGATGTTTAGAGATTCTGGAGGTGATTTAATCTAACACAACGTATCTGTCATATCAGCCAATGCCGGGGCCAGATTGGGATCTTTGCTCTGACAGGAGCAGCTTTATGGACAATGGACAACAAAGGACTGGATGTGCTGTGGTCATGGAGCAACAGATAATAGAAGCAACGGCACTGCCACCTGGGACTTCAGCCCAGGAAGACGAGCTGATTGCTTTAACCAGGGCTCTTGGGTTACCCAGGGGGAAAAAGATAAGTACTTATAAGGACTCTAAATACACTTTTAGGGTTGTGCATGCTTGTTGAGCCATCTGGAAGGAAAGGGGGTTCCTTATAGCAGAAAATAGAGTAAGCATGTGACTGAAATAATGGCCTGATACAGACCCTTGCAGAGTCAATGCAGGTGGCCATAGTGCCATTGTCCTGGTCTGAAAAATAGAGATGACATTAGAGGAAAAAAGATGGCAGCTGAGTAGCAGATTTTGTGCAGCCGGGCGCAGCGAGAGTTGGGAGAGAGGACCCCAGGATCTCTGGCCGGTAGGTTCTGCCCAGAGGCTTCCCTTTGGTGATACAAGAGGTCAGTGAGAGACTTTTGGACCTCACTAGGAGGACCGAAGAGGTGGAAAACTGGCAAGTGTGAGTGCATTTGTTTGGTCAGAGGCTGCCTGCAGCTGTAATTACAGCAACAGCTAATTTGCAAGTAGGAAAAGCCTTATTTAGGGGCTGTTTTGGGGTTTTTTTGGACTTGGACACTTGATTGAACTGCCATGGAAGATCTTGGGCCATTGTGCGGCTGACTTTGGGTGTTGTCGGGGCCCCAGACTGAGCCACTGAGCTGGTAAGGAGCTAATATCATTCAGCTGTGGGCTGCCCCTGCGTGTTGCAGCACCAGGATTCTCTGGGAGACCTGGGGCGAGTGAGCTATTGACTGAGCTGCCCAAAGTGGGGACTGTGCTACTGGGGAAGTGCCGAGATCTTAGTGTTTGGCAGATTGACAGTTGTGGCCCTCAGGGACATAGGTGGAGACTGGACTTGGCACTCTGGATAAGCAGGCAGCCACGCCAGGGGAGATCCCAGGGGTAAGTGCTATCTCTGGAAAGCTTCTGCTTGGTCAAGGTGTATGGCTTGGAGTGTCTTTTGAGTGGGTTGAGGAGTTATTTTGTCTCCTGAACCTGCAGGGTCTAAGTAATCAGCAGCAGCCTCTAACTCCCACCTTGTACAGCTGTATCACATTGTGATTAACATCTCATACATCACCTGTTGTGAGATCACCTGTTGCCTGGTCAATACCTAGAAAGATATATATACTGATTGGTTGTGGGGTTTTTGTTTTCGTTTTTTGTTCTTTTGTTTTTTTAAGTTTAACATTTTTTTGACTTTTTTTCACCATTCTAGTTTAAATCAATCTTCCATTTTTGCCTTCTTCAACAAATAGAATTTTATTTTTTGCTACTGTTTTTGTCCCTATTATTTCCCCCCTCTAATTCTATCTCATAAGGGTTTCTGTTTGTTTCTTTCGGTTTGATTTACAGTATTTTTATCTTTCCTCTGTACCTGGTGGCAGTGGGGTACTGTGTCTGAGCTGGCTGGCTAAGAGCTGTTGACCTCAAGGGAATCACTCAGGCCAGCACCCCCAGAGGTAGGGGGTCTCTGAGGTTGGGCCCTAGTACCCTACCACACACCTATATTCCTCCTGTTTCTCTCTTTCACTACCTCTCTTCTTTTTGTTAATATTTCTTTTACTCACCCCCTCTTCTTTCTATCTCTCTTTCTTTTTGTTTTTTCTGTTTCCCTTTCTCTCTTCTTTAAGTTCTTGTTCCCTTCTTGCTCTTTAATCTTTTCATCCTTCTGGTTTTGCACCAGAAGAACTCATTAAAATATCTGGCCAGTGCCACGGTAACTTAAAGAGCAAAAAGAAGTGAAGGGAAAATCAGGGCAAGGAAATAGATACAAGAAAGCACTCATGAGGAAGAATCAGCAGAGAAATTCTGGCAACATAAAATCCCAGGCCAGAGTAACCCCTTCTAGGGATCGGGAGATAGCTACCACAGAAAATCCCTTCTATATGTTAGAAATGACAGAAGGGGAACTTAAAGTTCAGATAATGAAAACAATAAATGAAATTGCTGAGAAAGTGGAAAACAATCAAAAAGCAATGAAAGAAATTGTTGAGAAAGTGGATAATAACCAAAAGGAAATTCAAAAACAGAATCAAATAGGAGATGAACGATACAAAGAATATAAAAAGGATATAGCAGAGCTGAAGGAGCTGATGCAGTCAATTAGGGAACTTAAGGATGTAATAGAAAGTATTAACAACTGAATAGACCATGCAGAAGAAAGAATCTCAGAAGTAGAGGATAAGGCTCTTAAGATAACTCATATATTTAAAGAGGCCAAAAAGAAGAGGGAGAAAGCAGAACGTTCACTGACAGAATTATGGGACTTTATGAAGCATTCAAACATACGAGTTATAGGTATCCCTGAAGGAGAAGAAGAATGTCCCAGAGGAATGGAAGCCATTCTAGAGAATATTGTAAATAAAAATTTCCCAAATATCATCAAAGATTCTGACATACTCTCAGAGGAATATCGGTCCCCTGGTCACCTCAACACAAATAAAACTTCTCCAAGGCATATTGTGATGACTTTATCCAAAGTTAAGACAAAAGAAAAGATCTTGCAAGCTGCTAGGAGGAAGAACCAGGTGACCTACAGGGGCAAACCTATTAGGGTGACCACAGACTTCTCTAATGAAACTTTTCAAGCCAGAAGACAATGGTTGTCTATCTTTAAACAGAACAATTTCCAGCCCAGAATTTTATACCCTGCCAAAAGGAGCTTTAAAATTGATGGAAAAAACTAATCTTTCATTGATATGCAAACATTGAGAAAATTTGTCACAACAAGACCAGTTTTACAGAAAATATTTCAACCTGTCCTACATACTGACTATCAAAATGGACCTTCAGCAAAGTAAACACCCAGAAAATTATAGGACAGAACCTAGTTTCCCCAATGATGCAAAAGACAAAACTAACCGACGGACATTCATAAAATAAGATGAATAGAATGCTATCACATTTATCAATTATCTCAATAAATGTCAATGGCTTGAATTCCCCACTGAAGAGGCAAAGATTGGCTGATTGGATTAAAAAACGCAAACCATCTATCTGTTGTCTGTAGGAAACTCACCTCACGTCAAAAGACAAATTAAAACTCAGAGTTAAGTGTTGGAAGTCATTTTTTCAGGCGAATGGAACTCAGAAAAAAAGAGGAGTTGCAATCTTATTCTCAGATACATGTGGATTTAAAGCAACTAAAGTCAAAAAAGATAATGATGGTCACTTTATATAGGTTAAGGGACAAAAACAAGAAGACATTTCAATTTTAAATATTTATGCACCCAATTTAAATGCTCCCAGATTTGTGTAACAGACCCTGCTTAGTTTGAGCAATACAATATCCCATAACACCATAATAACAGGGGACTTTAATACCCCTCTCTCAGAGCTGGACAGATCTTTGAAACAGAAATTAAATAAAGATATTAGAGACTTAAATGAGACTTTAGAACAACTATGCTTGGTAGATGTATATAGAATGCTCCATCCCAAAGATATAGAATATACATTCTTCTCATCATCCCATGGAACATTTTCCAAAATTGACCATATCCTTGAACACAAAACAAACCTCAGCAGGATCAAAAGAATTGAAATTCTACCTTTTATCTTTTCAGACCACAAGGCACTAACAGTGGAACTCAACTCCAACAAAAATGCTCAACCTCACACAAAGGCATGGAAGTTAAATAACCTTATGCTGAATGACACTTGGGTGCAGGAAGAAATAAAAAAGGAAATCATTAACTTCCTTGAGTATAACAACAATGAAGACATAAATTACCAAAACCTATGGGATACAGCAAAAGCAGTCCTGAGAGGAAAAGTTATTGCTTTAGAAGCCTACATTCAAAAAACAGAAAGAAAGCATATCAGGAAACTCACAAACCATCTGACGGAATTGGAAAAAGAAGAACAATCTAAGCCTAAACCCAGCAGAAGAAAAGAAATATTCTAAATTAAATCTGAGATCAATGAAATTGAAAACAAAAGAATCATTCAGAAAATTAATGAAAAAAGGAACTGGTATTTTGAAAAAATAAATAAAATAGATAAGCCTTTGGCCAGACTTACTAGAAATAAAAACGTAACATCTCTAGTAACTTCAATCAGAAATGATAAAGCGGAAATAATGACTGATATTACAGAAATACAAGAGATTATCTTTGAATACTACCAGAAACTTTATGCCCAGAAATTTGACAATGTCAATGAAATGGATCAATATTTGGAATCACACCCTCTTCTGAGACTCAGCCCAGATGAAATAGATGTCCTGAACAGACCAATTTCTAGCACTGAGTTCAGAAAAACAATAAAAAATCTCCCAACAAATAAATGCCCTGGTCCAGATGGTCTCACACCAGTATTTTATCAAATTTTCAAAGAAGAGCTTATTCCTATACTAAAGAAATTATTCCAAAAAATTGAGGAGGAAGGAACCCTCCCCAATACGTTCTATGAAGCAAAGATCACCCTAATACCAAAACCAGGTAAAGACCCAACTAAAAAGAAGAACTTTAGACCAATTTCACTAATGAATATTGATGCAAAAATTCTCAACAAAATCTTGGCTAACAGATTATAGTTTATCATCAAAAAAGTTATATATTAAGATCAAGTAGGTTTTATCCCAGGGATGCAGGGTTGGTTTAATATTTGAAAGTCCATCAACGTTATTCATCATCTCAACAGAAGCAGAACCAGGGACTATATGATCCTCTCAATAGATGCAGAAAAAGCATTTGATAAAATCTAGCATCCCTTTCTAATTAGAACACTGAGGAGCATAGGTATAGGTGGCACATTCCTTAAACTGATAGAGGCTATCTGTGACAAACCCACAGCTAATATTTTACTGAATGGAGTAAAACTAAAAGATTTTCCTCTTAGAACTGGCCAGACAAGGCTGTCCTCCCTCACCATTGCTATTCAACATAGTGCTGGAAGTTCCAGCCAATACTATTAGACAAGACAAGAAAATAAAGGGCATTCAGACAGGTGCAGAGGAGGTCAAACTCTCCCTTTTTGCTGATGATATGATCTTATACTTAGAGAACCCCAAAGGTTCAACTACTAGACTACTCTGGAAGTCATCAAAAAATACAGCAATGTCTCATGATATAAAATCAATGTCCATAAGTCAGTTGCCTTTGTATATGCCAACAACAGTCAAGATGAGAGGTTAATCACAGACACAACAACCTTCTCCATAGCCCAAAGAAAATGAAATACTTAGGAATATACCTAACAAAAGAGGTGAAAGACCTCTATAAAGAAAATTATGAAACCTTAAGAAAGGAGATAGTAAAGGACTTGAATAAATGGAAGAACATACCATGCTCATGGCTGGGAAGAATTAACATTGTTAAAATGTCTATACTTCCCAGAACAATTTACCGATTCAATGCCATCTCTATTAAAATACCAACATCCTACTTTCAAGAACTGGAAAAAATGATTCTGCACTTTGTATGGAATCAGAAAAAACCCTGTATAGCTAAGGCAGTTCTTAGTAATAAAAACAAAGCCAGGAGTATCACTATACCAGATTTTAGGCTGTATTATAAGGCCATAGTGGTCAAGACAGCATGGTACTGGCACAAAAATAGGGACATAGATACTTGAAATCATATAGAAAACCTGGAAATGAAACCAACAACTTATAGCTGTCTAATCTTTGATAAACCAAATAAGAGTGTTCCCTGGGGGAAAGACTCCCTATTTAATAAATGGTGCTGGGAGAATTGGATATCCATATCTAAAAAACTGAAACTGGATGTGCACCTTCATCCCCTTACAAAGATTGATTCAAGATGGATAAAGGATTTAAATTTAAGGCATGAGGTGATGAAAATCCTCAAAGAAAGAATTAGAAAAACATTGGAAGATATTGGCCTGGGGAAAGATTTTATGAGGAAGATTGCCATGGCAATCGCAACCACTGCAACAATAAACAAATGGGACTAAATTAAACTGAAAAGCTTCTGTACAGCCAAGGAGACAACAACCAAAGCAAATAGACAACCTACCCAATGGGAAAGGATATTTGCACATTTTGAATCT
>CAUYON010142745.1:0-11221 GCA_963573935.1 Arctocebus calabarensis | reverse complement strand
CAAGGCAGTTCAACCAAGTGCCAAGTCCAAAAGAAACCCAAACGGCTTACAGGCAAGGCCCTTCCAGCCTGCAGTCCCATTGCTGCCCCACCCACAGCCGCCGACAGGATCAGACCGAATGAACAGATGCAACCACTTGCCCAGTCTCCACCGCTTTAGCCTTCCTCAGAGTGTCCAGAAGCCTCACGCTGTCTCCCTGTGTCCCCAAAGGGAAGTTTCTGGGCAGATCCTGCCTGGCAGAGATGCCTGAAGTCCTCTCTCCCCAGTTTCACTGTGCCCAGCCGCAAGGAAGCTGTTACTCCTCCGCCATCTTGCTCCACCCCCCATACTTTTTTTCTTTATCTTTGATTATCTATAATTTGAAATATGCTTAACTATAGTTTCTCTGCTTTTTAGCTTCCTTTATGTTAGACTGTAATTTTCCTGAATGTGTGGTTTAAGTTGGGACATTAATTTGGGAAAATTTGAAGTTACTATTCCTTCAAATAATTCTTCTGTACATTTTACTTTTTTTCTCCTTCAGATATTCTCATTATGTTTATGAAATGCCTTTTGTTATTCCACCATTTTTGAATTTTTATGTTCTTATTTTTTTCTGCAAATGTTTTAGCAATTTTTCTTTGATATTTATTTTTGAAAGATTCTATTCTCATATCTTCAAGCTCAGAGATTCTCTCCTGTTCCATGTGCAGTCTGTTCATGAGTCCATAAAAGACCTTATTCTTTCTATTAGAATGTCTTTGATTTCTAGCATTACTTTTTAACTCTTATTAAGAATTTTTATCTCTCTGCTTACATTATTCTTCTGTTTTTGTATATTACCCATTTTTCTCATTAAAGTTATTGGGCGTGTTCATAGTTTTTATTTTTTTCTTAAACTTTTGGTCTGATAATTCAAACATTCCTACTGCATCTGACCTTGGTTCTGAACTTTGTTCAGTCTCTTCAAACTTTGTTTTTGGCCTGTTAGTATGCGTATAACATTTTGTTGAAAGGTGGACATGCTCAATTTGGGTTAAAAGCAACTACAGAACAAGATCTATAATAATGTATTGGGAAATTGTCAGGAGAAATTGTTCTAGTGTCCTATAATTAGGGGTCAAATGTAATGTGAAAACTAGGTTGGACTCCTGAAGATAAAACTCAAAACAAAAGAAAACAAACAAAAAAGAAAGACAAAGAATAAAAATATATAGGGATCTCCTGATTACACAGCCCTCCTGGAGTTTTTAACACTCTGAGTTAGGCACACTCCTCCAACATTTTGTGAATTACAGTTCTGATTTTTCTACCCTGCCTCTGCTCCCTACAGAAATTTCTGATCCAGGTTATCTTCTCATATAAATAGTAATTCTCCCCTGTATCTGCTTGCCTGAAAGATTCTATGAGTCCCCCCCCACATACACACACACAAACACACTACTTCTTTTAATGGAATGCTTGAGGGGATTCCAGTGACTATCAAATAGGGATTAAAGTTATTCCTTAATATCTTCTTTTAAATCTTTCAATTTAATTTCAAATGATAGTGTAGTAACTGAGCCAGCAAGAAGACTCCCTAAAGCCCCCTAACTGTTTCAGCCTGAGTCCCTGTCCATCTCCAACCCCCCTTTAAGTTAATTCTGAGAACAGTTTTCTGACAAGGAAGTTCTCTCTGAGTTCCCTGACTCCCTTGCCAAACAATGGTGAAAACTCACTCAAGTAGTTTCCCAGGTTACTGAGTTCCCCAGGCAACTGAGTTTCCCAAACTGTTTCCATGCCAACTACCATGCTGCAGCCCTCCCCCACTGTAATCCCATCCCCCACCACGTTTTGCTCCTGTTTTTGCTTGGCTTGCCACATAGCAACAAAAAAGGGTATAAAAGGCTGCCTGCAATTCTCTTCACGGCTGTTTGTCGTTTGGGGCAGCGACCCAGCTCCGCAGGTGTAAATAAATCACAACCTAATTTGCACCTAAAATGGACTCCGTATTTTTTTCTTATGGGTGGCCATAGTTACAACAATATAATCTAGTGATGATAGGATTAAACCGAAAAAATATTTATTGATTGTAAAGTGGAAACATCTGTATTTAGGATGAGTTTCAGACCATTATATTCTAGACTCAAACTATATCATCAGAACATAATTTCAGTGATTCCCTAAGTGCTGTGCTCTGTGATGTATTCTTTCTCTCATTTTGTATGGTGCTCTAAGCAATTCAATGCTCATGGCCTTCTGGGTTCAAAAGCATCACAGAAGACACTTTCTCTTCCTGCTAAAGACCCACACATCCACTTTGCACTGATAGCTTTAACACAAGCTTCCACCACTGAACCAGTGACTATGGGGTATGTGTGTTGGGGGTGAAACATTGCAAAGTAGTAGATGCTAGAGATAGAGCTCCACCCAAGACTTGGAACCCTACTGCAGTGGGAGAGGATATCCATATAAGACCATTTTGAGTGTTAGCAAACAAGAGCAATAGCAACATGTGACATGATGAAGCAAAAGACAGAAGATGTGTACTACTTCCACAAATGAGAAAGGTATCCTTTTAAAACAGAAAAAAAAATTGATCTGTGTTAACTTGTCTAGGAATTTGGTTTGA
The DNA here is from genome assembly GCA_963573935.1 of Arctocebus calabarensis. Lineage (NCBI taxonomy): Eukaryota > Metazoa > Chordata > Mammalia > Primates > Lorisidae > Arctocebus > Arctocebus calabarensis. The sequence continues at coordinate 8,631 of CAUYON010142745.1, read as the reverse complement.
CTTCTTAAATTTTTAACGTGGCAGTTGAATTATTTCTGTTTGGCCCTAAATGGAACTTTTGCCAAATTGTGAGGGATGGGTGTCTCAACCAGTTCAGACGGCTGTAAAAATGTGTCATAGACAGAAAGACTCATAAACAACAGAATTGCTTCTCACATTGCTGATATCCTCAGGAGCTAATCACCTCCTGGAGGTGGCTTCTTCCTCTTCCTCTTCCTCCTCCTCCTCCTCCTCTTCCTCTTCCTCTTCTTCTTCTTCTTCTTTTTTTTTTTGTTTTGAGACACAGTCTTACACTGGCATCCTGAGTAGACTGGACTAGTGAGCCATGGCTTCATAGTTCACGGAAACCTCAAGCTCTTGAGCTCAAGTGATCATCTTGCCTCAGCTTTTTTATTTTCGAGAAGGGGGTCTCGCTCTTGTTCAGGCTGGTTTCAAACTCATGTACTCAAGGAATCCTCCCCTCTCAGCCTCCCAGAGTGTTAGGATTACAGGCATGAGCCACCACTCCTGGCTTCCCACCTTCTAATTTTGTCACACTGGGGACTAGGATTTCAACAGATGAATTTAGGGAAGACACATTCAGTCCATAATATCAGGAGTTAACAAAAAAGGGCAAGTTTAACAAGAATTATTAATAGTAGAAGTAAAAAACTAAGACTTACGGAGTTCTCGTGAGAGAAACATATATATGATGGGAAAAAGCAATCCCATCAACATAGAGAACTGTGCTGAGATGGCTGGGGTAGAATGAACACCGGAGGCTCAGGGCCCAAAAACACTGAAGCCTGTACCGGGGCGCTGGACTTCACTCCTGCCCACATGAAGGGGGCGGCGGCGATGGCGCCATAACACAACAAGCAGAGGACTTGAGGGCTGCTGTTTTTAAAATAGAACTTCTTTCTTCTTTCTTGAAGAAAGAATGTGGCTCCAGCTTGAAATACAGTCACAGAAAGGAATATGTTTCAGAAAGGGGCAGTGAGCATCAGAAAACACGGTGTCTGCCCTGAACTCCTCACCTTGCATCATTCAGGCGGACAGAGCAATTGCAGGGAAAGCGTCAACATCTAGGCTAGGAATTTTGGCACCTGTCCAGAGCAAGACAGAAAAACAAATACTTTACTAAATCTGAATTCCATTTTTAATTTTATGGTGATGGATAATCACATGTAAAATTAAGCGAGCTTCTAGCCTTTTGATGTAGGAGTTGGGACTATATTGAGTTGTTTACCATGTTAAATAAAATTTGTGTTTTATACTGAGTTATCAACAGTGTTAAAAATAATTTGTGAAGAGTCTAGACATCTTAGACTGGAAATGAGTTGGATGCCTGCCACTTAATTGGCATCACAGTATATTATTTCAGTTTTACCACTATATTTTCTTTCTTTCCTTTTGCTTTTTAAACAAATGGTAATTAAACTCTTTTGCTGTGCATACTTAATGATTTTTGAAGATTAGATATTCCGTTAATGTTTATGGAATAAAATTAAAAATTGCTGTCAGGAAGAGGTTTTAGAACTGATGCTGGAGTTTCAGGTTCTTGGTCTCAGTGACTCAAAGAAGGAATCCACAAACCACAGGAGTAGTGGTAAATCAGGATTTATTTATAGGAAACAGGAATTACAACTACAAGAAAAACCAGACCTCCAGGCAGAGAGGGCCCAAGAGGGGAACAAGCTCTCCTGCTCCCTGTCTGAGTTCCAGCCCAAGCCTGTGTCTGAGCTCTCTGATCATGGGTTCATACAGTCCCAGGAGTTGTTTTGCCAGAACTCTTAGGGCCTGGGTCTTTGTCAGTTACAGCCAGCTGTCCAGTGAAGACTCAGGCCGTGGAAACTGACATGACATTGGTCAGTCAAAGTGCCAGGAGGAGGAGACAGCAAGGTGCCATCCATGAAATGGACTAGCCAGAACAGCACAAGGAGACAGTGTCTCCCCTGCAGGTGTCTGGCCTTTCCAGCAAGCTGGTTCCTCCATCCGCCACAGTGTCAGCACCTCCGGGCCAAGGTGGCAGGTCATAGGGATGCCTCGTCCTTCATCATTACAATCTTTACAAGTTGATTTTATAATTTAAAACCTGCCATTCTATTTTTTTTTAAAGGGTGCTTCCTAACAGTTTAAAATTCTGAGGCTCATTTTTAGTTAGAACTTATAAAAAAATGCTTCTCTGTTTCATCTGTGCCAAAGATGAAATGGTCACAATTTCATATAGGTGCTATTAATGATTCAATTATGTCATATCCTTACTCCTATAAATATTTCACAATTAAAATTATTTTTGCAATGATAGCTATATGACAATACAACTTGTTATCCAATTAAAAATCACTGATTTTGTTTATTAAACTTACATATACAATATATATTTTTATTACAGGTGGATGGAAACCTTTGAGGAGAATTTCAATTTAAATCATAAATTAATACTGTATAACCAGTAACTATGGAAACAAATAAATACAAGCTTAGCTACCATATCAACTCTTACTTGATTCAAAAAGGTGCATAAGCTCATGTGTGATGAAAATAAAAGAATAGTATTTCTAAAGAATGTTTGTAAATTAAGTAATTCAGCCCAGTTATAATAAACCTAATTTGGCTAGTTCAAATATTTTCAATGGTAAAACGATTATTCATTACATAAAATTGAAATCTATCCTAGGTATATATTTGTAATGAGGGCATATGATTGATTTTGTTATTATTTTCTGCTATTCTTAAGTGATAAAAGAAGCAAGATAAGGTACTTCTTGTAAAGAAAGTTTCAGGTACAAACAAAAACAAAATATAAACCTGCATCAATACATCTGTAAATTTTTTTTGGAAGGACCAGTCAGTAAATACTTTAGGCTTGTTGGGCCATATGATATCTGCCATGACTACTCATCTCAACCACAGTTAGCTAAAGGGCAAACAAAATATTTAGACAAGGGGGCATGACTGTTCCAATAAAACTTTATTAATAAAAATTAGCAGCAGATTTGACTCACAGTCCTTATTTTGCCAATATTTGGACCTACATGACTGTACAGATTCTTAGGAAAAATAACATGTATTGTTACAGTATGCTAAAGAACAATATGCAGTTGTTCACTTTATGCATTAGCATTGAATGACATTACATTTTTCGCCATTTCTGAAAGTGTTTTCTATTATCTTTCTCGGAATGAATTTGGCCTTTCTTTTATGGAACTTTAATTACACTTATATAATTGCAATACATTTATGTGAATAATGTGATACTGCATTTCATTAAGGTTAAGGCCAGCTAAAACTTAGACATAAAAATATAGTACAAAAATACATGGGCAATTTTTCATGAAAGCAATTATTGAAAATATTGTGACTTATATTTTTAAAAGAGTTAAATGTAACTTGAATTTAGTCACTGACTGAACTTTATGGGAAACATATCTTTTCTGAAATATGAAAATATGACAAAATATTGTCAATGTTACCTTAAAATCAAGAAATTTACATTAAGTTTATGAAATCATCTCCGTATTCTTTGCCACTTTTAGTAAAATAAGAAAATCAATTTATTAATATATGGATTAATTGATTTAGTGACTATGATTCAATTTATTGTTACATAATTTATCTTCAAGATCACATTTTGCCACAGTAACTACATATGTAAAAAATGGTATTATGACAAACAACTTTGTGAAATATACACATGAGAGCATGACATCATCGAAGTTCAGTGTTGCAGTTTTAGGCACAGGTAAGGCAATTCCATGTTATGAAACAAAATGGGCTCTGTCATACAGAAACTGTATTAAATGTTAATGGCATTAATTCATCATTTTTTTTGCACATCATTCATATCTTGCATAATAAAGATAAACAATAGGTTACAAAGAGTAGTAAATAATAATATATATAAATTCCATAGCATGGAGTTTGGCACTCAATAGATCTTTGTTTCCTTTGTCTAAAATGGATTATTCTGATGATCGGGATTCTTAGTTAGAAAGGTTAGAACTCTAAAAGTTGAGTTCTATAGTTTACTTTGAGCTAAAGCCAACTTTCTTTTTTTATCTGTTTTTTTGTTTTTCCTGAAGCAAAGTTGTTGGGCATATCACATATGCCAGTCACAATACTCATCATGGGTCAGGATGAATAATCATCTGTGAAATGTGAAAATAATTTTTTGGCAATTTTGGATAGGGCTGGGCTTGAACCCACCACCCTTGGTATATAGGGCCGGTGCCCTAGTCCTTGAGCCACAGGCACTGCCCCAATAATTTTTATTTGTTTGCTTGAGTTTTTACTGTTGTTATTCAGCTATGGAAGTCTTATTTTGTGAGGGCAAAGATTAAATATCTAATTTTTAAAAATATTTTCAAAATTTGTTTTGTGATTCTGTTTTAATTCTGAGCCTTTATTTGAAATCAGGTTAATTAAACCTATTTATAAAACATATTTTAATGGAGACAATTCTTTCTATGGACTTATTTTATTAAATTCTAAAATGAGTTCAAGCTGCATAGTACCCTGCTGAGTAAGTTAATTAAAGAAAAGCTTTCTCATGTCTACTCTAACTTCCGATCTGCTACTCATAATTAACTCTAGGACTCATATTTCAGATTTGGCATTTTCAAATAAATGGCCATGGCAAATGTATTCGATAGTCACATGGCCTAATCCCTATTTAAATCCCTGTTCTTATGCATGTTCCAGAAACTAACAACATTGTCCTATATGGCAAATAAATTCAATGAATGGATATTTGGGACTTATAAGAAGATGGCAGGGTAAGAACTAATTTTTAAGTCTCTGTCCACTCCAAAAGATTCCTGAAATATTTTAAAAATATGCAAATATATATATGTATATATCTTCATCAACATTGAAACTAGGTAACAGTGTCAACCACATATTTTTATAATAGTCATGGATAGAATTTACATCAAAATGAAGAAAGGTACCCAGACCCAGTGCATGACACCTAATCACAAGAAATGGCAAAAATTAAACATCAGACAAATTACAGGAAAGCATATTCCAAATATCCCTCCAAATGTCTTTAAAACAATGGTGGATTAGCCTCCTAAGTTATGAAACAGTAGAGGTAGAGGAGAGGATATGAAGATATATCACATCAGTATCTTCTGGTCTGACCTTCTCATTTTAGGAATGGATCATTCTACTTTAGAATTCTAGTCTCTGAATACGAATTGAAGACCATGCTAATGGAAGTAAGCCAGTCAAATATTTCAAAGGCAAGTTGATTTATCCACTAAATATGGTCATTTTGTAATCTTTCAATAATGGGTCATTGTTTTCTGGTTGCTGAGACTGTGTTTTTAACTTTGATTTTTTCCTTTGCTATAGTCTCTGTGACTCATTTCTAAGAAAGTCTTGTGGAAACTACTTTGAAAATAGACTTTCAAAAAGCTAAGGCCTTTAGCTTTTGTCCATCTGTCTTTGTTTCTGTATCGTCACCTATGCAATAGTCAGGGAAGAGGCAATTGGTATGGTCTTGCTATTTAGGCATTTGTCTTCTCTAATGAATTCTGCCACAATTCATCTGTCTCAATTTAAAAAAAGCCCAGATATATAAAAATAAAACATAAATCAATATCTCTTTGAAGGCTGGGCATGGTGGATCACACCTATTATCCTAGAACTCTAGGAGGCCAAGGTGTGTGGATTGCTTGAACTCAGGAGTTTGAGACCAGCCTGAGCAAGAGTGAAATCTTGTTTCTACTATAAAAGTAGAAAAAGTAGCAAGGCATAGTTGCGCTGTCTGTAGTCCTATCTACAGGGGAAGCTGAAGTAAGAGGATTTTTCAAACTCAAGAGTTTGCTGTTGCTGTGAGTTCTGACTCCATTATGATACCAGAATCTCATTTTCTTTGTTGCAGCCCATATAGCCTTATGGCTAGGGGGAGTGAGAGTTATAAGAAATACCTGTATAGCTCAATAATGGAACACGTGCATGGAAAGGACATAGAGAGGGATTTAGCTCTCCTAACAAGCACGAGAGCTCAGGAGATGAGAGCAGTGGTGAATTAGCAGTCTCTACACCTGTGGTGTTGAGAGGCACAAGATCAGCCTTATATTAGGCTGGAGGAGAAGTCAGTCAAGGAGTATGCTCATTCTCTCATGGATCTGCTTACTCTGACTCTGTCTCCTCTCCTGCCTGCAGAACGCCAGCAGGGTATCTCTCTGCTGAGGATTACTAAGCTCTTCTAAAGACTAAGATCTATCTTTCTTTATATATTTTTTTATTATTGAGTCATAGCTGAGTACATTAAGATCTATCCTTCTAAGAAGACTGTTTTATTCTCTCTAAGACTCACACTCTCTTTTTCTCTCTCTCTCCAGCTAAAGTAGATAGCCCTCAGGCACCTAAGAGAAACTGGACCTGAGCAAGGTAACTTAGCAGTCGGCGTCCAGAACCTAGTTAAGCTGGGCCCGAGACCTGGCCAGTCCTGGGCCCTGACAAGAAGTGTCAGAAGTGACATGTGACAATTCTTGGTCTTGGTGATTTGAAGAATAAATCCGCAGACCACAGATCAGTGGCAAGATAGAATTTATTTACAGAAAAGAATACAAAAACACTAAAGCTCCCGGTAGGAAGAGAAAAGCCAAGTCGGGAGAGAAAACCTCTCTCTGTTTTTCTCCTGGTCTCTCCTCCTCTCCCTGTTCGGGCTCTTAGTCTAGGGATATATATGGGTGCATAGGTTCCCTCTATATGAGGCCAGGAAATGAATGGACACAGTCCCTTCCACCTGGGCAAGGTGAATGAATGTATTAATGAATGGACACAGTCCATTCATGGAATTAAGGCCTAGGAAACTTACATGAAATTGACCTAGACATAGGAAATGGGGGTTCCATATTCAGTCATAAATGCAAAGGGAAGGAGACACCAAGGAACCGGTGTCTCCCCTGCAGTTGTCCAGCCCATTTGGCTATTGTAGCCGAGGAGGTCGGAGCTCCCGGCCCCTTGCCTATAGTCCAGCCTGCTAGTTTCTCAGCCAGTTGCCGCCTCACCAACACCGTCAAGGTGGAGGTGGCAGGTCCTCCAGCTCAGTTCCGCTGAGCTGGCCGGGGCGCCATCTGTCTTGTATCAATTACACTCTTCCCAGGGTGATGGAGTGAGACTCTGTCTCAAAAACTATACATATATAATATATATATATATGTATGCATATGTGTGTGTGTAATATCTTTGCTTAAAACTCTATTAATTTCTCTAGGCACAAGAAAAAAATTCAAATTATCCACTGTGATTACTCTTTTGACTCTCAGCCATAGTTAAACTGTCTACTATTACAGGATCTCATTTCCCGAAACAGGGTAGGAAGTGCCAAATCACTGGCTCTTTCTCTGCCTGAAACTCCATTTTCATAATTCATCCCGTAGCTGTCTCCTTTTCATCCGTTAAGCTATGGCTTAAATGCTGCCTTCCTGATCATCTAAGTTTGCTGTATTATTATCCTTTTCTCTAATTAACACCCAATATAATTCATAATTATTTTACTTATTTGGAGTTATTCCTTTTTAATTCATTCTCACCTTCCCTCCCAGACTGTTGCTATAGTTCCATCCTTTGGAATACTGCTTAATGTGTTATAAAATTTCACATTTTTTTGAATAAATAAATGAGTGAAGGACTGAACATTTTTTAAAGTAGATGTGAAAAATCTCATAGCTCATAAACTAATGATATATTGACAATTTAGAATATGTTCTAAAATATAAAAAGAAAAAACCTGAAAGAATACTGACATTTAAAACAAAAATCTACTTAATTCTGAGTTATACTGATTAACTGAGCAATTGATTATATAAGCAATTGATCAGATCAAGACAAGAATCAACAAATAGTAAAGTTTTGTTAAAATATGTTTCAAAATCAGCACAAAAGTCATTCAATACAAAAATAAATATAGTAAATATAATTACAGAAAAAATGCAATATTATAAATAGATGACTAAAACAAACCCAAATAATAATTACAATTTTCAATTATTATCTTGTTTTATTTGTATTTTTTGAGCTGTAAACAAAAATTCAAGGTCTTACCAACAAATGACATACCTAAGGGGCAGGATTTGGGAGGTAAGTATCTAAAATATTTTATTTCATAAAGTTACATGAATGCTGTAATTTTAAAATTTCTAACATTAATAAAGTAAGAGATGCATAAAGGTGAAAGAAACAAGTATTGTTAAAATAAAGCTATATTTTTCAAGTCAGTATTGAGGTTTGTAGAGAGTATGGTGACATTAAAAATAATGTAAATTATATCAAAAATAGAAAGTAAGAAAATATTAGGAAAGCATTTGAAAGAGATATTGTAAATCAAGAAGGCAGATATGATGCTATAAATATTATTCCTATGATTGAAATTAAAATTACCATCAGCAGGAATCACTTTTATAATGATATAGCATAATAAAGTTAATGTCATTCTCAAATCGTAAACTGATTTTATAGGGAAGAAGAAAGTTGTAATTAAAATCAATGAGAAGAGGTTACAGAGCGGAGAGAGTGAGGAGGCTGCGTCTGGCTCCCGCTCTCACAGCCATTGCAGTACATTGAGCTCCATAGAGACAGCGCCGGGGCAAGTGAGAGCCGGACGGGCACTGGGCGACTCTGTGCCTCGCTGAGGAA